>JAUIMM010003043.1:0-22578 GCA_031769625.1 Taudactylus pleione
GTCTGCTCCGTGCTCACCTCTGACCTGCAGGAATAGCCTTCACCAGCGATGGGCGGCACATGGCTCTGGCAGAGAGACGGACTGCAAAGATTACATTAGCATATTTGTGTGCAATGACTGGCGCCTGCTAAGGGTGAGAAATGTCTTTGTACACATGTTGGATGTCTGTTCATTTAATACCTACATATCTTAGTACTTAGCTTGTAGAATTTACTACGCTGCTTTCAGGGGACTTTCCTGGATTCTTTTTTTTGGCAGTAAACAAGGTGGCTAAACATAGCAGGACAATTTCCATCCTCCCCAGCACACGCTCCTCACACAAAGCGTCCATAATGTAAAGTGATTACGTTAATTGGGGCCGACATACATTCCGTCCTGTACGCATTATCCTTTTTTCTTTAAATGTGTTGATCGAGGAATGGAATTCAGTGGCAGCACCCAGTTAGTTGGTTTATTTATATTTAATATCTGTGTATTATATTATGCAGCTGAGAGGTTTGATGCTTTGAAAGATGTGGACAGTTTATAAGGGGTCCATTGTCCCACTTGTATATATCCTCTGTCAGCTAAATAGTAAAAGTTGCAAAGGGGCGGTTACAATGCAATAAATTATAACCATTTAGAGATTGGAAAAGCCCCCTTTTATCTATTGGAGAGCAATTGTCAAAGTGGTGTTTATTCACTTTGGGACAGGTTCAATCAGCCGCCGGCCTTACTGCGTGGCTGCAGCTCCCCGGTTTAACGCCTGGAGCTATTAATTACTTGCCAATTTCCACACGCGCTAAGCCCTCTGTGTGTAAACCCATAGCTCCCAGATTAAGTGCCCAGAGCTATGGAAATACCCCGAGCGTAAACCCCAGAGGGTGTAAAGAAAAATCCGCGTTCTGGGCACCCTAGGGACTTACCGCACATAATAGCGGCAGTAATTGAATAGCTACTGGCGAGCTGCAGCTTTGCGGTAAGCCCCACCGCTAATTGAATCTGCCCCTTTTAGTGAACATTTAGATAGAATTGTAAACGCAAACTTAATTTATTAGACTAACAGGGGTATTCAATATGAAACGTTAACTTCACTGTCGAAGTTAACGTTTCATATCGGAGTTTTATTCTGCGTTAAGGTATGGTGCGCGCTCCCGCTTATCCCCTTATTCAATATAAAATTAACGAAAACGGGAAACTCCGAAGTTGGATTTGCGTAAAGTTACAAATTTTTCCTTAAAATAATTATAAGACCCCCCCTAAAGTTGTAAAAACATGGGGGAACACTATGGGTACCCCCGTTTTAGCCTTTAATTGAAAGTCGGGGATTTAAATAGCCGCAGCAGGTGTTTTTTTCCCGACATTGAAGAAGTGATGCAGAAGAGTACTTAGGTTATTTTTTTCGTTTTTTTAAGTGGTCCCATCAAATTTGGGGTACATGAAAATGGGTACTAGCATATTTTTAAGTCCCTAAAGTAATTTTTTTTAAATTCTGCGTTTGTGCACCTGCCGCTATAATTCTATTCTAGAAAACACCTGCCGCATACATACAGAATAGACCTGAACCTATTTCCCTATTGTTAAACAATTTTTTCCCATTTTTTTTTTTTTCACCCCAATTTTGAAATAAATTTTTTGGGGTGTCCCTATTTTTTTTTTTTTAAACCTCTGGTGGGTGACCACCCCCCAGCTATTGAGAGCGGCCAGGATGATGGTTGCAATGGTCAAGACCATCGCGACCATCGGGCTTGCGACGAGACCCTTGTGGTAGCCGGAAGCTCTCCCATTGACATTACTGGTGATGTCAGTGGGGCCGCCCACAAACGGCAGGCGTTCGCATGGGAGCGCCTCCGTTTGTGAAGCCACCCCCACGTCACGCCGCCCCCTTTTGGTGCGAGACACGGAGTGACTGAGTTCCCGTCGCTAGCCGTGTCTCATGCATGCACACGTCGGAGCCGGCTCCGGCGTGCTAATGCGCAGTGGCCTAACATCGACCCGCTCGTGAGCGGGTTTGAATCAGGCCCTTTAAATACAGGAGCATGATTACACTTACCTCGGTGATCCGTGCTCCGGTCTGCTGGTCTCTGGGCTCCTGCACTGTGACCCCCGGTCACTGAGCGATGTGTACCCAGCCCGACGGGCCGACCTATCAGATCCTGGGTACACATTAGAACGAGGTAATGAACGATACCTCGTTCCGTCCTTCATTACCTGCAACAGGGCTGCTTGGGATACTGTCCGGTTGGTCATGCAGCACGGCCGACCGGACGATGGCTCATACGTCTGCGGGAGCACGCATATTGGCCATACACGCTAAGCGATGCGGCCGTTCTGCTTCTCCCGGGAAACTAAATATCGTGCCGTCTCAGTATGTACCCCAGCTTAAGGCAGCTTTGTGTATGTACTCCTGTGACAGTAGGCGGAGTGACACAGTGCTCCTTGTGTGATCTGTTAGTGCAGAGAGGGCGGACTGATACAGCTCTGTGTGATGTGTCCAGTCAGAGAAATGGGGACCGTGTGTAGGGATGGCCATTGAAGGGTTCTTTATCGATGGCCTCCATAGTTCATTTAAATCACCCTAGGGAGATAATCAACATCTTTACTGTTGGCCAATCAGTGGAGGGGGTGTGGCTGAGTGACGCCATGGGGAAGCGCAGCAGTGGACTAAACCAGTAAGGGGATGGGGCTAAGTGGTGCAACAGAGGCAGAGCTAGGTGGCTTGTCCCCTGCACTGAGGGAATAAAAGACCCATTACCATGTCTCAGGGTTGTGATATAATAAAGAGCAGCTGAGTAGACTTCTGTAAAGGCCTATGAGAAGAGCCGCAGAGGGAGAGTGAGAAGCAGCACCGAGTAACTGCATATGAGCAGAAGTGTATGCCTGTAAAAAAAACAAAAAAAAAAACTTTGCTGTAAATCCTGCATGAGCGGGGACCCCTTAGTCACTAATTGCCCACACCCGTAAGCTAGCCAGGGTAGAGAAACCCAGGAGGCGATCAGTCTACTCATACCAGCCACACAGGACAACGGGTTCACATCAGGACCCATTAACTTACTTTGTGTTGAATAAGTGAAGCTGTACTGACACATGTTCCCTTATAGAGCCCATCATCGCTGTTCCTCTTGTCAGCATATTTGCACTTTCCACAAGTTGTCTCTGAGATCTATTAATGTCACAATAAACTCATCTCCCCCCCCCCCCCCCCCTCCAGCTGTCACAACATGTATTTAGGACGATACGATGATTGTACACTGGGCACGTTCCACTTCAGGTTTTAATTTCATGCCACAAGTGCTTGAGCTCAGGACGTCCAGTTTTTGTGTTGAAAAATAAATAAATATAGTGCTTAACCCATAGTGTAGTTGTACAGTATTTACCCCGACTGCATAACAATATAGCTACATGGAACCACCGTTGTGGATTTGTGTGTTTAAAAATGCTACTAAATTCATGCGTTTTAACATCGATAATGAGTAATTAATAAAATAAATGCTCTCCGCAGTTCTCAATGAATAAGTTGTATTGCAGGGCTGTGTGTTCTATTCATGTCTATATCTTATTGCAGCATTTCGACACAGACACTCAGGACCTGACCGGCATCGACTGGGCCCCTAACGGCTGTGTGCTCGCTGTGTGGGGACACGTGTCTGGAGGTATGGGAACCATGTCCTGTTATTTATACACCGGCATCCTTCTCCGCTTAGTCTAACAATTTTGTGTCTGTGAATGGAAGGCAAACAATGGCTGCTACGGCGCTTGTGTTTCGCTATACAGGCCCTGCTACAATTGCTTATGTTGGGGGGGATTTCTTGTGTGACTAATAATCGCACTGAAGTCTGCTGGACAATGTCTGTATTGCTATCCTGTAGCTAACAAACTATTAAAAAAAAAAAAAGGTTTATTGTTTTTAGTAAGTGATAGGGGTGGTAATTAGAGGGAATCAACGAATAACAGTATTTGTTCCTATCCCTGTTGAGCTTGCAATCTACACTGAAGTGACAAAAGTCATAGAATACCGGCATGTAAAGGTAATGGTAGGTGGCTTCCCTGTACTATCACACCTAGGAATTGCCCAGAGCTGCATCAGTTGTAATCTGACATCTCGTGAGTCAGTTTGAACTCTGGCTAGGCTGCTCATGGCAAGGCGATGTGAATTATCAGAGTTCCAAGGGGGCATGATAGTGGATGCCTGACGGATGGGACATTCCGTTTCTGAAGTTGTGTGGACATTCAACATTCCTCGATCTACAGTGTCACGTGTGTATCGGGAATACCTTCAAGGACTTCATGTACCCCCACAATAATGGAATATCCCAGCATGGTAATGCACCACGTTATCGGCCCCAAGTTGTCCGGGATTGGTTCGAGGAGCGCTCCGGAGAGTACCGACGGAACGGTGTGGCCACCATGTTTGCCTGACATAAACCCAATCGAGAATTTATGGAACGTGGTGGAGAGGCCCATTCGCACTCAAGATTCTGCACCTACGTATATAAGGGAGCTGTGGGAAGCTATCCAGATGGCATGGCTCAGCATCTTTCCAGAGGTCTGCCATCCACTTGTGGAACCGATGCCACGTCGAGTTGCTGCACTTCGCTGGGCCAGAGGGGGTCTTACACGATACTAGGCATCTATCCCATGACTTTTGCCACTTTAGTGTAATTTTCACATTGAGATATATATATATATATATATATATAATTAGTCCGTTAGAATGGCACTCCTAAAGACTGAAACAAACACCGTGGTGCACAGCAACAAACCGGTATGTAGAGAACAAGAGCTGCGGCACTCATCCGTATTTCACAATGCAAGTAACGATAGAAACATATCTGTCTCTATCGTTATTTCCATTGTGAAATCCGGATGAGTGCCATAGATCGTGATATATATATATACGTTACAGGTAACGTTTCACCCAAAAATTTTAGATTTGGCCAAAATGTAAAAGTAGAAATACCAGGGAGAGTTGTTAATTATGTACAGTACATTTTTTTTTTATTTAAGGAAGCAATATAGCCAATCTACTACATATTGTGGAGGCAGCCATTGTTTTTCCTAAACCATATAATTAAGAATGCAGCCTGTTGATTTTATAGGAACCAGTAACATTACAGACACTTCATGGGCAATAGTCATGGGTTTCCCTAATGAATTGTATTCATATAAATATTGGTGTAGTCCCCAAAAAATGTCTGCATCCCCTGTGATCAAGTGAGAGGTCATTTCTAATCGTGTGCATGTTTTACTGTTTACTGACAGCCAATACTTCTCGTGTAAGGACAGTAATAGGGTTGCCTATGCTGGAGTTGGTGCACAACCTTAAGCAGTTATATATATATAATTCCAATAAATGTGTCCCTTGAAAAAAAAAGACATTGTGGATCTGCAAACTGATCTAAACCTATTAGAAGGGAAATCAATTTGTGTCTGATTAACACAGTCTGTGCAGATCTTAATGACTGCTCTTTGTGACCTACAAGAAGTCACTTTGTCTAACCACGTTCCTAGATTTTAAGATCATTTAGGCAAGGAACCTGTGTCTAATAAATGAGGACTCATTATAACACTACATAAACAACTGAATGCACTGTATAAAAATCAGTGCAATTCATTATTGTTAATGCTAAAATTAAGATGCAAATCCCTCTCTTCCATGATTTATAGACAAAGCCTGATACAATATAACTTAAGATGAATATTTATCTCACTGCTGTGTGTGATGAAATATATCTCTCGTGTGTAAGAAACTCACAAGCCGTCTCTGCTCAGATGGGTCAACCAACAAGCTGAAACGGCATAGCCAAGCATACATGGTTACTTTCTATTGATTCGTTTACAGACCCCTTATGCACTGGTGTTTGCAAATGCCGTGTACAGGTTGATGGATTCATAGTAGGACTTGCTAGCCGATTATTCTGATCTAAGAAGGTGTCCGCTTCTGTTGAATTGCAGCAGAGATGGGACATATTTAGAAAGGCTTAAACTCCTATAATTGGAAACCCCTAACACAAATTTAAGTATATACATGTCTGCAATACCCTGTCTAATTGCTCTGTACATATATAAAACAAGGGTACGTAATGACTGCACCGTTTTCTGTCCACAGTACAAGGTGTTACTTTATTCGTTAGATGGGCGCCTGCTGTCCAGCTACTGCGCCTACGAGTGGTCCCTGGGCATTAAATCCGCCGCCTGGAGCCCGAGCAGCCAGTTCCTTGCAGTTGGCAGCTATGATGAGAAGGTATGTGAACGGACGTGCCCAGCTTCAGTTTGCCAGTGTAAATCTATCCTGCATTATTATCCATTTGCTCTTGTTTATTAGGTTCGAATCCTCAACCATGTTACTTGGAAGCCAATCAAAGAACTTGCACATCCAACTACGATCTCCAGCCTAAAGACTGTAAGTATTGTGAACGACTCCCCTCCCTCCCACACCCCTCCCATGAAGCTTGTACGGGAATTAAATGTTCACTATGAAAGTAATAAGGTTGTTTAAACAGGAGTATTTTACGTCAGCAGGTCTTCCATGCAAAAAGTGTTTGTGATTTGATTTGTATTTTTAGTGTCCGGAAGACGAGGGAGAAAAGATTTGTTGAACTGAGCTGTTTTAGGATAAGACCATCTTTCATTGTAAGATTAGCACAAGTGATGGGGACACAGGACCTCATTCAGAGTCGGTTGTTGAAGCTGCACGGTCGTACGGGAAAAGGAGCCGGATATGCAAATTATTCCCTCGCAAGTTGCGTCCCTAAGTTCGGATCGGTAGCTGGCCGACCAAGGGGAGGAAGCGGCCGGAAGACAAAAAAATAGCCCCCTTCTCGTACGCATTACACGTCATCTCCGGGCATATAAGGATTAATTGAGACCATCGGAACTGGTCGTAGAGCTTAAGGTTGACCATACCCTCTTTTAAGCTCTACGATCATGTCAGTGTAAAACCTCCCATGTCACATGTGCCATGACGCTACTTTGTTAATTATGCACTCCCATAAACCATATGCACTCCCATAAAACGCTGTTCGCATAATGAGGCACGCCTGCGTTCGGATCTCCACTCCCCCGTTTTCAAGCACCTTCCCCTGTTACCACCCACAAACGCCTCAATCTGTCACTCAAACTACCGACCTGGCTGTGTTCAAGGAGAGAGAAATTTCTGATCGTTTGCACACGCGCATTGCGAACTTTACTCATGCGCAGTATAGCGAACATCGGTGGCGTGCGGCCGCTTCAACCGACTGAATGAGGTCCACAGTCCTGTACAGATGTGTCCACATACATCTTACTTCCTTGCACGTTAAACAGCCCATCTAGTCGCGCCATGCCGTGGCGGGTGTATCTGCATGTGAAATGCTATGTTAAGGGGGGCACCCACTACACGATTTTAGCAGGCGATTGAACGATAACAACGTCGTTATCGTTCAATTGTTTAAAAATCGTTTATAAATCGTGCAGTGTTTGGTTGTTAACGATCAACGGCGCGCGCTCCCGCTGGTCGTTTGATCGTCTCGTCAGTCGACTGAACATGCAGGTCAATTTCACTTGATCTATTAAAGATAGTTTGCAAATCGTTCAGACTGAAAGATAAAATTTCAAGGGAAAAAATCAAGAGAAAATCGTTTAGAGATTGGACAGGGAGTAGAACGTCTAGTGGATGTGCCCCTTTACAGTATCACAGCCACTGACACTGTAGCGTAGCATTTCGCCTGCAGACAACACCAACAGTCGCACACAGGATATAGGCATGCCGCATATCATTTTACTCAGCAAAAGCTGCTCGTGCGTCCTATTTTCATCAGATTTGCGAATAAGACTAATTTGAAGGTAAAACGTTGCCGGAAAAGATACTCTACGCTACCGAGCCGCACGCCGCTCACTCATTACAGTTCGCGTGACTAGTAGCGCATGGAGGTAAGGTATATGTGGTCCCATCTGTATGTCTATCCCTAAAGATCATCAGCTGTGTTTATAGTGCTGTAAGCATCTTAAAACCGCAGAACCTTCTCTGCTAAGCAGCAAGATGTGCATCCTGCTTCTCACCAGAAGAGGGCAGTATACAGGAACTGTCCCTCTTTACCCAGAAGCACCTTTGGAAGTGGCAGAGAACCTACAGTACTTTATTTCAGCACATGTATGCAGTCAGTGTGATATTCTAGTGAATTGGTAGCAGAGTTCCCCGGCTACACCAGAGTGTGCTGCATGTGGACCTTTCACAATGCAATCAATTTATTCTGTCGGATGCTGCCCCCCCCCCCCCCCCCCAAAACAAAAAAAAAAACGGGGTCTAATCACCTTGAAAGTGTTGTACAGGTTACTAGGGTCATTGACCTCCAGCACTTGCAGACCACTGCTATTCACACGAGCAGCAATGTAACTTGTAGCTCAGCTCAGACCACCAGAAAATGGACATATCTGACATCGCAGTCTGACCTGGGTGTTATACTGCCACCTGTAGGAGCAGCAGAGATCTACAGACACCAGGATGTGTGACCCTGAACTATTCCGACTGACGTTCTCATGTCACATTCCAGAACGCAAGGGGTACACGTTCTGTCAAAATGCACATTTCAGCGAGTCGCTGTTAGTTGATGAAATGGATAGAAAAAATATGAACGTGACATTATTTATGTGTAATTCTGGCTTCAAGGATATTGACATAAGTTTGAAAATACATAGGAAAGGAGGGCATAATGTTCTTTTTCACTCATTTATTTCTTAAGGTGGTTTACAAGGAGGTGGACAAATGCCAGAGCGTTGTGCCTAGTCAGCTGACCTTTCCTCCTCCACGGGGGACCCCCAGCAGTCTGTTTACAGTCCACAGTAAATGTAAGTAGTCACAGGGCTGAGCTGTATGCACAGACTGACCCCCACTGTAAGCCAGGAATACCACCTGCCAGCCGACCAATATGTACACACTGCATAAGTATGACGGGATCAGTATGATTTACCACCGGCCGCAGCAGAAACCCGGCAGTGAAGATCCCGGCAGGTAAGTATTTTTTCTATTTACTAACCTAACCCCCCCCCCCTAACCCTAACCTTCCCTTAGGGCTGTTTAACCCTAACCCCCCCTTCCCCTAGCCTAACCCTAACCTCCCAAGGGGGTGCCTAACCCTAAGTCCCTCCCCGGCAGCTCCTAACCTATACCTCACGGCTGTCCGCGCCCGACTTACCGTCGATCGGTAAGGGCTGCCGGCGTAGGTCTAATGACAGGCGTCAGGATTTCGATGCCGGTCATTAGACACTTGCCGGGATTAGACAGTCGGGATGCCAACGGCATCCCGACTGCATCCCAGTTTCACAACTTCATCTAATCAGAAAAAGGAGCTTTTCTGGTTGTCAAAAAAATAACCCAGTTCAGTGTGTTTTTAAAGATTTGTAAATGTACATTTTTGATGTTGGAGTGCTTATCTCCGTTTTTTATTTGTCCAGGGCCAGACATGTCTTGGGATAGCCTTCGATAGTTAGCAATCATTGATGGTTAAATGGGAACAGCCAACTCAATGTACGAGTTGGAGCCGATGGTTATTTAGTCTAGCCTTGAACCCCCCCCCCCCCCCCCCTGCCTGGCAATCCCTGCCTCCATTTTCAAATGCCCTGTGCCCCCTGCAGCAGTTGCCATTGTGGGGTGCAAATGGTTCACCATAGATGGTTTTTGTGCCATCGATGGTAATCAACAATAGACGTCCCACCAATGGCCATCCCTAGTGGGGTGTGCGTGTAGCCATAAATTATTGTGCATACAAGTACATAAGTAACATTGCTTACTGCGTACTCACTTTAGATGGCAGTGAGGCTCATTATAGCAGAAGGATTTGGGATGTTATGGCTTTGCTTACTGTCATGATGGGGCTTTTCTCACTTTGTTAGGGTCTCCGGATCATTTAGGCATTACTGCTGCTTTGGTCTAGCCCATGGCACACAATGCCGCACAGTCCGCAGTCTGGCTTGTACTTCCCAGGAGTCTGCACTTACCTCCATACTGTCATGGCTGCACCAGGCTAGCGGAAGCTGCTATATCCCCAGCCAGAACTTAGCTCATTCCAAACCTCATACCCCTCTCCCTCATCTTGTTATGAACGTTCAGTGGGAACCACAATCCCCAGCAGGTCCTTGGACTAACACCCGCCACCAACCAAACTACAACTTACAACCAACCCCTTTGCCATCCCATGCTGCCATATTTCTGCAAACGTCCGTCCTAGATCACAAGTCAGTGACTTGGCTCCGTAAGGGGGAAAAAAAATGATTATTAGTTATTTATTATATTTATTATGCCTTTTTTTTTTTTTTTCTTTAAGACTGACAGCAAAGCATTTTAAACGTAATCAAATTATCCTTGCTGTCAGTATACACTGCTGATCTGACACAGCCAGCGAAAGCCGAGATTGTGGCATGGAAGAAGTGAGCATAGAGGAACATGTACCACTCTCACATGAATGAACTCCTGCATCTTGCTGAGGCTTTAATTAAATGATCACTGTGTTTAGATAAGCAGTTTATAGAAAGCTGTATGAGTGGAGCAGTGGTGTCAAACTTGCTGCCTTCAAGCTGCAGTGGAACTAAACATCCCAGCATGCACTGCCACAGTTTTGCTATAAGGGCATGCTAAAACTGTGCCTGGGCATGCTGGGATATGTAGTCCCTCAGTAGCTGGATGGCCACGAATTTGACACCTCTGGAGTAGAGCAAAGCACTCCTACCTGCTTCCTCAGTGACGTGATATCCTCTCTACATACAGATGAACTCTCAGAGGCGCCCGTGTCCCTACGCACCATCAAACCCGATACTGATCGCGCAAATCCAGATCTGGGCATCGGGCTGTTGGCTTTTAGCCCTGATAATCGGTACTTGGCAACCAAAAACGGTAAATCTATTATTTTAAATATAATGGACATTTTCGTATGTATCTTTTGTTTTGTTGCTAGAACTGTTCTTCTATTCCTACTGTGGCTAAACCTGGGGGAGGTCCTCTAACGAATCATTGCTTACTATGTGTTTAGAAACTTATTTCTACAGCTCATATCGTGTACTAGTGGGGTTAGTGCTAATGAAATGTATGCAGCTATATATAAAACCCTATTTTTACTTATTTTAAATCTTTAGTGGACTTTAAAATTAATTTGGGATTGTGTGCGTGTGAAATTTAAATGTCTTGTATTGTTATAGTCTCTTGTGTTGTCACCGCTGTGTCCTCTTAGACAACATGCCATATTGTGTCTGGATATGGGACATCCAGAAGATGAGGCTATTTGTAGTGCTGGAGCAGACGTCACCTGTGCGGTCTTTTCACTGGGACCCCGTCCGGCCGAGGCTGGCCATCTGCACTGGAAATAGCAACGTGTATTTGTGGTCTCCTACTGGCAGTCTGTCCGTGCAAGTGCCGGTGGAAGGTAACTCTTTACTATGAATACATTACGGGCGAGGTTTAATACAAGTGGTGCTGAAACCCGATGGTCGTCTGTTACGTTACACACCTCCTGTGCGAGACATGTTTCCCTTTTCATAGCCTAGAAATGACATTTATAACCAGCTTGTCAAACTGAGGGCACAAAATATTTAACAGGAATATTATGGGGTAAATGTAATAGTCTGCAACTTCCCGGTGACTCTGGCCGATGTTTTAAAGGGGCAATCAATTAAAAGGCAAAAGCAGCTTTTTGCTTTTTTTAAAATGATTAGCCCTTTAAAACGTTAGGCGGACTCGCCGGGAACTTGTCAATGCCTGGAAGTCGCAGACTATTACATTTATCCCCTGTATCTGTTGATTTTCTTTTAACTTACTCTATACCCAACAACTAGCAGAACTCCCCTTCGCCCTTATGGTGCATACACACGATCAGATTTTTCCTTCAGATATGAACGATAACGATTTAAAAATCGTTCAGTCGTTCATATCTGAAGGAAAATCGTTCATATCTGACATGCCTGAACGATGGACGATCAACGATGCGCGTTCCCGTTTGTCAGATAACGATATCTGACATCTGATGGGTTTGCAGTCAGACTTGGACGATTCCATTCATTTTAATGCAGTCAAAAATCGTTCAATCGTTCAAATCGTTCAAAACTTTGGTAAAATCGTTCAATCGTTCAGTCGTTCATCTGACAAGTCTGACAAATCTGACCGTGTGTATGCTCCATAACTTTCTATACTGTTATTTATGTAAAAAAATAAATAAATGTGTTCCTAAAAAAAAAAAACACCGTACCTTGCCTTGTAATACATTTACACACAACTCCATGTGTTGCTGAGTAGATTTTAAATATATGGATGCATTAAACTGAGCGTCGAGGACAATGTTCTGCTTTGCCAAAGTAGGTAATATATCTATATACAGGTTGAGTCTCCCATATCCAAATATTCCGAAATACGGAATATTTTTAGCATGACTGAGAAAGTGAAACCTTTGCTTTCTGATGGTTTAATGTACACAAACTTTATTTAAAGCACAAATTATTAAAAATATTGTATAAAATAACCTTCAGGCTGTGTGTATAAGGTGCATATGCAACATAAATGAATTTCATGTATTTACACAAACTTTTTTGATGCACAAAATGATTAAAAATATAATATAAAATGACCTTCAGGCTATGTGTATAAGATGTATAGTGTTCATTCTAGCTCCGGCTAGAGGGCATGTCCGTGTGTGCGCCGAAGGTGCGTGACCGAAAAGGGGGCATGGTAATTGAAAAGGGGGCGTGTCTATAAGACACGTCCCCTTTTCGTCACTCTTGGGGGCGTGCCCGGCACTTACGGACACGCCGGGCAGCCCCCAAGCCCTGCAGACAGTGAGAATAGATGCCGGGCGCATGCGCCCGGCGTCTATTCTCCGGCGGTGACCGGGTCACCGCACATTTCTTCACCCGCGGGACACTGCGACCCGCGGGTGAAGACTGCTCCCGCAGGCTGTTAGGGCAGGGCGCTTTTTGCCCTCCTTCTGGAGGGCAGGGCGCTTTTTGCCTTCCAGAAGGAGGGCAGGGCGCCGCGCCCCGCTAAAACAGCCTAGCGGGAACGCTAGATGTATATAACACATAAATGCATTCTGTTTTTAGATTTGGGTCCCATTCCGAAGATATTTAATTATTTTATGCAAATATTCCAATAATCGGAATATTCCGTTATCCAAAATACCCATGGTCCCAAGCATTGTGGATATGGGAGACTCAACCTGTATTAATCGGTGGGAGCAGATCCTCAAACGTTCCTCAATAGGAACTAATCTGTTTACTGAATGTCTGCTTGCTGCTTTCTACATTATTCTAGTCCTTTGGGGCTCACATAACCCTATAGAAACATTTTATATAACTCTCGTACACAATTCTCATTATATCTCTCTTTCCAGGTAATTTTAATGTGCTAGCAATGGCATGGCACCCGCTTGGAGAAGACTCGCTACTTCTCATAAGTAAGGATCATCTCTGTCTCTGTTACTTGGAGACTGAAGATGAGCAATGACCTCAGACAGAAGCTATCGAAGAAAAACATGTTTACATAATGGACTATACACTCGGCGTAGGAACTACAGCCCTGGAGCATCTGTGGCTATTTATAAATGAACTGAGAATCTTGCCCGGGATCATTGTGTCTGCAGAGCACAGGACAAGGCGGCTCTGCCTGGTGACAGCAGGCAGACTGCATATCTTCTGCAGTACTTCCTCCTGATTTGCTCGTCCGCAGTAATCCTGCCTACAGTATTTATGACCGGCCACAAAGCAGCCCATGGACTTGGACTTAAGTAGCCGTACTAGTTGTTCTACTTCCGTATCACGCTTGTTCTAGTTCGGAGACCCCTTTAGAACGCTTAGCATTCCATTTTAATAGACTGTAAATTGTGATGTAAATAAAATTTGGAAATAGTATTTATGTTTATTAATAAACCCTTTAAATTTTTGAGTCACTGTTGTCAAGTAGAGTTTTATACTACAGTAAGCATATAATTGTGATTTATTCTTTTATAAACTTGTCTAAGACATAGGGGGTCTATTCATAGGGGTCCTCGCCGCGGGGGATACTTATCACCAGAGCAATTTATCATTGCTCCAAAAAGCAGCTGTCCCCGCGATTAGTAACACTGCTGCAGAAGTAGCTGCATTACTTTTCTGTCCCTGTTGCCGGCTTCGGTGCATGTGTGACCTGAGGATGCGCAAAGCTGCTGGGGAGGCAGCGAGGAGGCGTCGGAGGGAACCTCTCGGATCCCTCTTTGCATTTTTTTGGAATTCCTACCCATAGGATGGGGCGGGGCTCTGAGAACGAGCGCCATCAGAAGATGGTGTCTGTTCTCGTGTGCAAACTCCAAAAACTTTGTTTTTGGAGTTTGCTGAAAATCAGGTGGTCCTTTCTGACCCCTGATATTGAATAACCTGTTACCCCAAACATGTGTAACGGACCATTTTAGTGATGATGAATAGGCCCCATAGTATCCAGCATGTATTCTGTTAAAAACCTATTGTGAAAAAAAAAAAAAGTGCATGCGTAGGGAAGACTTGTGTTCTTGCCTCACTGCTTGCTGCAAGGATGTGATTATTAGGAATAGTCCTAAAAAGATGTTCAGTGCTGAAGACTGAGCCATATGTGATAACGTTAGCTTTCATGGGTTTTCGTTGTCATAGTCAGGTCCTGCACGATATTTAAGGGATGCAGCTTCAATAATTGGATGTTCCTGGTCAGTTAAGATATATTACCAATAGAAATTCAGTAAATTTAAATGTAAGAGAAAACCAAGTGTGGGTATGCCATCCCGGAGCTGATAATGCCAGCACTCAGAATCCCAGCAATGGAGTCCCGGCGGTGGAAATCCCAACGCATGCAGGTAAGTATTTTAACCCTCCCCCTAACCCACCCCTCCCGCAGCCTAACCCTAGCCATCCCTTTCACCCCCCTGCCAATGCAGCCTGATCCTACTCCTCCCCTCCTACAGCCTAACCCTAATACTAAACGTTGGGATTGCGACTGCCGTTGGGATTCCGGCGCCAGGATGCTGACTACATCCCAGCTAGAGGGAGGAGGAGAGAGATAGATTAATAGATGTTTATCCATATAATATGTATGTTTGTGTGTGTGTATATATATGTGTATATATATTATATATAATTTTTTTATATATATTGCATATATACTGTATCAGCTTCTAGCTAGCATTTATGCAGTACATTCTATAAAATGAATGGTAGAAGCTGATTGGTTTGCTCTGGGCAAACTCTCCACTTGTCCAGTCTTTAGAGGGCTTGATACAAGTCAATAAAGATTTTATATAAAATAACTGTAATACTTTTACAGCACACACATTTGCCGTCATTTGCTTACCATCTTAAATATCCTTATTACAGGTTGAGTCTCCGATATCCAAAATGCTTGGGACCAGGGGTATTTTGGATAACGGAATATTCCGTATTTTTAAATATTTGCATATCATAATGAAATATCTTGGGAATGGGACCCAAATATACATACAGAAAGCATTTATGTGTTATATACACTGTATACACACAGCCTGAAGGTAATTTTATACAATATTTTTAATAATTTGTGCCTTAGACAAAGCTTGTATACATTGAATCATCAAAAATCAAAGGTTTCATTATCTTGGTCATGCCAAAATTATTCCATATTTCGGAATATTTGGATATGGGAGACTCAACCTGTATTGGATATTGATTATATTTTAATATTGTGTGTGTGTGTGTGTATGTATGTATGTATATATATATATATATATATATATATATATGTATGTATGTATGTATGTATATATGTATGTGTGTGTGTATAATATATATATTAATCCAAAGTATTTGTGTCTGTATGATATTTAATCCTTGCCAATCAGTCTGGCACTTGCAATGTCCAAAAGGTTTATTGTAAAAAAAAAAAAAAATAATAATAATTTTCCCTGGAAGGTTTTTATAAATCAAACCAAACTAGCAAGTGAAAGTTTAATTTAATACTGTTAAAACTTCTAGCTTCTGCAAAATATTGTGATCATAATACATTTATTATATTACTTTAAAAATGCTAAGGTGCATATCCAATTTTTCCGCAAGGTTTCCCTTCTAAATTTTGTGCAGACATTGTTGCCAATTTTCTATAACTGCGGGTATACGAGCTCCCGATATTTGCTGTATCCAATAGAAGAAAATCAGGCGCAAAAGTTTTTTGGACAAAACTCAGTGAGAGATTACCCTAAAAAAGGAAGAAAAAAAATGTTGTGAAACAGTAATAATGGTTATTACTGGCAAAAACAGAAAACCTATATAAGAAAAAAAAAATCATTAAATGGCTGCTTTGTACATTATTTTTTTTTATTTTAAGTAAAAAAATAATAAAAAAAATAAACCAAACTTAATTTTATTACAAACTAATAAAATTAAACAATGACAAAATAAATGAACCAGGGAAAAAAATAATTTGGGGGTAATTTTAGGGAAATAAAAAATAATAAACCAATTTTTTTTTGTTTTAAATGCCTTAATTAAATTTGGGGTGCATTGGGGTACTTTGAGGCCATTTATTGACTTTAACAAGCAATGCCATGTAATTGTAGGTCAAATAGTAGGCTCTTTGAAAACTTCCAGTTGCCTAATTAGTCATGAGGGGGAGGGGTATCCAATGGGGTTTTCGAAAGGGGTCCCCAAAATTTTTAGCTTAAAATAGAGATTAAAAAAAAAAAAAAAAAAATTTTTTTAGACCTGCTCTGGGGCTGCGAGAAAATAGCTACAGTAAATTCTATAGGAATCTCTACATGGCAATTGAATAGGAAAAACCTTGCGACTGCAGGAAAATCTCAGCGCCATGGGGTTTTTTTTTTTTTCAAACTTTTGTCTGCAATTGTGGTACCCCTAAATGTAGTATGCTGTCAAACAATGTGCCAATTTTAATTTACCCATGTACAGTTAATGTGTTTGTGTATTAAGAATTTATAGCACATCATTCAGATTTATCCGGGAGTTCATCTTGGTTATCTCTACTCCTAGCAAAGTGACTAATCGCTTCATCCTTCCTTTTTGCCCGCAGGTAATTATCGAATACCCTGTTTGCACCAGCTACCAGTAGCTTTATGAAATTGAGATTTTTACGTAATACATGGTATGTTGGTGTTTTTTTTTTGTTATTGTTTACCATTGAGGAAGATTATTGGTGGCTGAATCAAGTCACTGATCACTGTTACTCAGAATCGGTGTGTATTAGGATATTCTAGAGAATAATTCAGTGTTATGCAGGAGGTAAATACTCATATGAGAGGAACATTGTAACTGAAATCGCTGCCCGTAATCTGTTAGCATTGGTAAGATAACTGCAGAATTGCAATTCATCTGTATTACCTCCTATTTGTACCCACACTACACTGCCCCATCTTACTCTCCGTCCTTGTCTCCCTATTTACCCTATATCGTGCCCATTGCCCTTACCTTCACTCTCAACTTATCCACTGGGACCTCTCAGGGGCAGATTAAATTTAGCAATGTGTGCACTAGCTACTCTCCATCTAAAATCATGGCACTGCTTGCTGTGTGCTAGCTACTCAATCTAAAATGCCTTTACCATTATGCAAATTACAAAAGGTTCACCTGGAACTCAGAAATTGCCAGTTAAGAATTCTGGCCAAAACTTATTAACCTCAACTAAAGCAA
Organism: Taudactylus pleione; assembly: GCA_031769625.1. Classification (NCBI taxonomy): domain Eukaryota; kingdom Metazoa; phylum Chordata; class Amphibia; order Anura; family Myobatrachidae; genus Taudactylus; species Taudactylus pleione. The sequence goes on from JAUIMM010003043.1 coordinate 17,614, forward strand.
TAATTTATTACTAGCGTGACCCAAGTGTATAGAAATTGGTATTAGAAATTATTTACAAAAATCTACAGCACCATATACTGGGGGATTTAAACAACTGGATACAAAAAAATCTGCTTTATCTTGAAAACAACGAATATGCACATGGAGATGGGTCAGCATACAGCTATCCTCATATCACGCCCAATAGACTTATTTAGGGCACCACAGACTGTGCAACTTAACTGCTCCAAAACACTAATCCAAAGTACCTAGTACACTAAATGCAGAGTATGACGCAAAATTTAGGAAAAAATATGCAGTCTGTGTAAGAAGGCAAGAGACAGGTCCGATACGGGTGACCTGCGTAATGCCTCATCTTCTGTACATTATACCAATTCCTTCGCACCAAAAAAAAACAATCCTAAGTACCTATTACACTGTATGTGAACTATGGGCCTGATTCAGACCCGTTCGCTAGGCTGCGTTCGCACGTAGCCTGCCGATGTTTGCAGTCTCTGCATGTGTATAAGACGCAGTGCGCGAACCAGTCCATGCGATCGCACCCTGTACACAGACGCTCCGCAAGCATGAGTAACAGGTCGTGCCGTTTGTGGGTGGTGACGGGGTGGTCGATGGTAGGGGGTGTGGTGGTGCGAACAGGCATGTCTGTGCGTCTGAATGCCGTTTTGAGCATAATTAAGACGCATCGTCAGCTTACACGTCACATGGCTGAATTACACACAGCAGCACTCACGGTGCTTGCGGTAGGGTATGGTCAGCCACAAGTGCTGCGTATGGGTCCGATGTTTCGTTTGTATAAGAACTTCCTGGAGATTACGTATGTTAAGGGAAAGAGGGCGTCTTGTGTCAGGCTGGTGGGCGTCTAAATACATACCGCGATTGCACGGCAAGACATTGTGGGCATGCTAACGTCTTGCTAGAGATCTCGGGATTTGCATACTACCTAGCGAACGGGTCTGAATCAGGCCCCTATGATTTAAAATTGAGGAACACTTGCACAGTGCGTGAATCGCAACATAAGTCACAAACAGGATAGATGCACGAGCCCACATCTGTAATGTATCATGTAATTGTCCAGTGACCGGATTCAAAGGGTCCCTGGCTGAGACAAGAGAACTGCACAGGGGATCAGGTCATTGTTTGTGTATATTTGGTACCACATAAAGAACAAACAGGATTATAATCTTGTGTTTAAAAGCTCCTGCATTCTCCGTGATGTCACACTGGACAATCCCTTGTTTGTTCAAATTATCTAATACATTTATAGGTAATAATCGTAATATGGGGAGGTGATACCTGAAAAGTGTTCAAATCACTGACTTGTCTGCTTTATTCCTGCATGTAATCCTGTATTTCTGCTGTAATCCTGTATTTTATATCCCCCTCGTCAGCTGTACGGTTATTGGTATTACTCTGTAATGATTTCATGGCCTATGGCCCTCATTCAGAGCCGCTCGTTAGCGGCAGTACGCTCGTTCCGAGCGATGTTTGCACATCTGCGCATGCGTACGCTTTTTAGTACGCATGCGCGAACCAGTCAGTGCGGCCGAAAATCGTTTGTACGCTATATAGCGAGTGCCTGCTATTTTGAGTGACAGAATGAGGCGTATGTGGGTGGTAACAGGGGAAGGTGCTTGAAAATGGGGAGTGGAGATCCGAACGCAGGCGTGCTTAAAGGTCAAAACGGGCGTTTTATGGGTGTGTATATTTAAAACAGCAGCGTCATTGACCACGTCACTGGGTTATTTTAGAGCCAGAACTGCTCGCAAATTTGTGGTAGCAAACACCAAGCACAAGAATAGCGAGCAGTTCATACGCTGGTCGATGTACTCGATTAATCTAATAAATAGCGGACATGACGTAGGATGCGTGCGGCCAGGGGGCGTTTTTAACAAATAAACGAGCGTATGTTTTGCTCGTTCGTTCAGACTTAGAGGTGTGAACAGACTGCAATGTGCGTACGGATCATTTGAATAGCCACCCCTTGTTTTTAAACGAACGACCGCAAATAGCGAACGGCTCTGAATGAGGGCCAATATTTCAAATAATAGATGTGGCTTTAAGTATTTCTATTTTAAATTCAAAGGGAGATGGATATTGAGTAGGAACAAAAGTATAATTACTACCATTATAATTTGACACCTTACATTTCTTTTTTTCGCCCCTGTTGTTTGCAGTTACCCATGCCCACTCACTATGTAATGTGTAAGAAATCTGGCCAACCTACGCTATTCAGTAAAGAAAAAGTTTCACCATTGGATTTCTATCATTCTAAAAGCCAGTCCGTATTTTATTCAGGGTTCACTCTCCCTAATGTATTCACTATCTAAGTTAGCAAAAAAAACCCCTTTTCTAAAAGTATAGTATACAACCCTAGTTGTAGTTCAACTACAAGCCTCAACCTTTCGTGAACATCTGTCTGTTGTATGTGTAGTGTTTTAAAGGACAACTTAGCCCAAAGGCAGGGCCGCAACTAGGAATGGGACTAGGGGCACGTGCCCCGCGCACCAGTTGAGGGGGCGCCGAAATGGTCGGAGATGAAAAGCAGGAGGCCCGTGATGTGATGAGTCGGAAGCATGCCGTGGTGGAGGCAGGCTTCTGAGGGTAGGCCAGGGCCGGATTGGGGGGGTTCACAGGGGGCGAGTACCCCCGGGCCTCCCTCTCAGCTGGCCTCCTGGCCGAAGCTCTTCCGACCCTTCTTTTAGCTGATGTCTGGTTCGGTTATTGTGACTGGGCCCGTGCCTGCGTCCCTGGACAGATCAGTAGGGTGAAGACATAGAGGGACCAGGATCACCTGGCACAATGATTTTTTATTTTTTCCTCGCTGCGCACATGACGTCATATGCGAGAGGAGTCTGCCACCACTGCTGCCTTAAGGAGGAGCAAGTAGAAGATCCAGGTGTTGGTGGGGGGAGGAGTTACACAAATACATGCTGCTACAGAGTTATGGGGGGAGAGACTCTCTGCTGCAGTGATATGGGAAGGGGGGGTAGAAGGCACAGGCTGCTGCAGTGATATGGGAAGGGGGGGGTAGAAGGCACAGGCTGCTGCAGTGATATGGGAAGGGGGGTAGAAGACACATGCTGCTGCAGTGATATGGGAAGGGGGGGGTAGAAGACACAGGCTGCTGCAGTGATATGGGAAGGGGGGGCTGCAGTGATATGGGAAGGGGGGTAGAAGGCACAGGCTGCTGCAGTGATATGGGAAGGGGGGGCTGCAGTGATATGGAAAGGGGGGGGTAGAAGGCACAGGCTGCTGCATGGATATGGGAAGGGGGGTAGAAGGCTCAGGCCGCTGCAGTGATATGGGAGGGGGGGTAGAAGGCTCAGGCTGCTGCAGTGATATGGGAAGGGGGTAGAAGGCTCAGGCTGCTGCAGTGATATGGGAAGGGGGGGTAGAAGGCTCAGGCTGCTGCATGGATATGGGAAGGGGGGTAGAAGGCTCAGGCCGCTGCAGTGATATGGGAAGGGGGGGGTAGAAGGCTCAGGCTGCTGCAGTGATATGGGATGGGGGGGTAGAAGGCACAGGCTGCTGCATGGATATGGGAAGGGGGGTAGAAGACACAGCCTGCTGCAGTGATATGAGAAGGGGGGGTAGAAGGCTCAGGCTGCTTCAGTGATATGGGAAGGGGGGCTGCAGTGATATGGGAAGGGGGGTAGAAGGCACAGGCTGCTGCAGTGATATGGGAAGGGGGAGGGGTAGAAGGCACAGGCTGCTGCAGTGATATGGGAAGGGGGGGCTGCAGTGATATGGGAAGGGGGGTACAAGGCACAGGCTGCTGCAGTGATATGGGAAGGGGGGGTAGAAGGCACAGGCTGCTGCAGTGATATGGGAAGGGGGGGTAGAAGGCACTGGCTGCTGCAGTGATATGGGAAGGGGGGTAGAAGGCACAGGCTGCTGCAGTGATATGGGAAGGGGGGGGTAGAAGGCACAGGCTGCTGCAGTGATATGGGAAGGGGGGGGTAGAAGGCACAGGCTGCTGCAGTGATATGGGAAGGGGGGGTAGAAGGCACAGGCTGCTGCAGTGATATGGGAAGGGGGGGTAGAAGGCACAGGCTGCTGCAGTGATATGGGAAGGGGGGGGTAGAAGACACAGCCTGCTGCAGTGATATGGGAAGGGTGGGGGTAGAAGGCACAGGCTGCTGCAGTGATATGGTAAGGGGGGGTGCAGTGATGTGGGATGGAGGGGTAGAAGGCACAGGCTGCTGCAGTGATATGGGAAGGGGGGCTAGAAGGCCCAGGCTGCTGCAGTGATATGGGAAGGGGGGCTAGAAGGCCCAGGCTGCTGCAGTGATATGGGAAGGGGGGGTAGAAGGCACAGGCTGCTGCAGTGATATGGGAAGGGGGGGGGTGCAGTGATGTGGGAAGGGGGGTAGAAGGCACAGGCTGCTGCAGTGATATGGGAAGGGGGGGTAGAAGGCTCAGGCTGCTGCAGTGATATGGGAAGGGGGGGGTGCAGTGATATGGGAAGGGGGGGGTTGAAGGCCCAGGCTGCTGCAGTGATATGGGAAGGGGGGGTAGAAGGCACAGGCTGCTGCAGTGATATGGGAAGGGGGGTAGAAGACACAGGCTGCTGCAGTGATATGGGAAGGGGGGGTAGAAGGCACAGGTTGCTGCAGTGATATGGGAAGGGGGGGGGGTAGAAGGCACAGGCTGCTGCAGTGATATGGGAAAGGGGGTAGAAGACACAGGCTGCTGGAGTGATATGGGAAGGGGGGGTAGAAGGCACAGGCTGCTGCAGAGATGTGGGAAGGGGGGGGAATAGAAGACAGGCTGCTGTAAATTACTGCCTTGCCCCAGGTGACAAAATTCTCAGTTTCGCCCCTGGCTAAGGTGAAATTTTCTTATACGAAACACTTAGTTCGCTGATTTTACTTTTTTTTCCCCCTAGAATCCACTAATGCAGGTTTGCCTTGAAAAATCCCCTTTATAACGTGGTTTTAGAAGATCACAGTTAAAATCTTA
>JAUIMM010003044.1:5000-87500 GCA_031769625.1 Taudactylus pleione
AGATGGGTCATTATTATATAGTCACCACATGGGGGAATGTGACATACATGGAATATAATATGGAGAGGATAAAGTATACATAACAGACAGGAGTAAGGACAGAAGGGTAATTATTATATAATCACCACATGGGAGAATGTGACATACATGGAATATAATATGGAGAGGATAAAGTATACATAACAGACAGGAGTAAGGACAGAAAGGTAATTATTATATAGTCACCACATGGGGGAATGTGACATACATGGAATATAATATGGAGAGGATAAAGTATACATAACAGACAGGAGTAAGGACAGAAAGGTAATTATTATATAGTCACCACATGGGGGAATGTGACATACATGGAATATAATATGGAGAGGATAAAGTATATGTAACAGACAGGAGTAAGGACAGAAGGGTAATTATTATATAATCACCACATGGGGGAATATGACATACAGGGAATATAATATGGAGAGGATAAAGTATACATAACAGACAGGAGTAAGGACAGAAGGGTCATTATTATATAATCACCACGTGGGGGAATATGACATACATGGAATATAATATGGAGAGGATAAAGTATATGTAACAGACAGGAGTAAGGACAGAAGGGTCATTATTATATAGTCACCACATGGGGGAATGTGACATACATGGAATATAATATATAGAGGATAAAGTATACGTAACAATATAGATGACAATATGGCTCAGATGGGAGTAAGAGATAATGACAGTGACTGAGTGTAACCATTAGGCCTAAATAAGTCCAGGTAACATTACAGTGACAGGATAACACTGAGGGCAGGTGACACAGGGAGAGATGTACCAAGGCTTGGAGAGAGCAACAGGGGAGAAGGTACACAAAGTGACTGGAGGAACTTGTCGGCCGGCCCCCAAGCGCTGTGATCACTGTGAATGGATTCTGGGCGCATGCGCCGAGCATCCATTCACTGGCGGCGACCGCTGCACCGCCGCTTTCCCCACCCATGGGACACTGCGGCCCGGGGGAGGGGACAGAACCCGCAGGCCATTTCAGCGGGGCGCTGCACCAGAGGGCAGGGTGCTTTCTTCCCTTTAGAATTGGGGCAGGGCGCGGCGCCCACTGAAACAGCCTATCGGGAATGCTAGTAATATATGGGCAATAACACTGTGTATATAGTAAGTGACTGAAGGAATAATAAGTATAATATGTAATAATTGGATGGAGAGGGGAATATATGGGTAATTAAAACATTTTAAATATACACCCTGTGTGTACCCATAAATTCTCACCCAGACACTGCAGCACTGTGATGTTCCTAGATGCGATGCTATACAGCACTGTGATGTTTCTTAATGCAGTGCCCTACAGCGCCGTGATGTTCCTAGATGCAGTGCCCTACAGCACTGTGATGTTCCTAGATGCAGTGCCCCACAGCACTGTGATGTTCCTAGATGCAGTGCCCCACAGCACTGTGATGTTCCTAGATGCAGTGCCCCACAGCACTGTCATGTTCCTAGATGCAGTGCCCCACAGCACTGTGATGTTTTTAGATGCAGTGCCCCACAGCACTGTGATGTTTTTAGATGCAGTGCCCCACAGCACTGTGATGTTTTTAGATGCAGTGCCCCACAGCACTGTGATGTTTTTAGATGCAGTGCCCCACAGCACTGTGATGTTCCTAGATGCAGTGCCCCACAGCACTGTGATGTTCCTAGATGCAGTGCCCCACAGCACTGTGATGTTCCTAGATGCAGTGCCCCACAGCACTGTGATGTTCCTAGATGCAGTGCCCTACAGCACTGTGATGTTCCTTGATGCAGTGCACAACAACAGATTTTTACTGTTCGATAGATATATACATTTTATAGCAGCTTGTTTACTTAGCTGTGGTATTTAAACTAATCTTGGCACTTGTCATTTGGGACTTTATCCCCCTTAGTGCTGGGTGGTGCTGGTAGCTACCCTCCCTGTCCCTAGCATACACTTTATGCCAGCCCTGCCACCTTGAAGCTCGGCAGCCACCAGAAGTACTCCGATTCTGCTTATATACGTCCCAGCACATCGTTGAACTTTCCTCAGCATCGGGAATTAAGACATTTCCACGTCACAGCTGCTAGGCCCAGACGCACATACTATTATACATAGGAAAAGAGCAAGAATGAGGCGCTGGTCAGTTATAGGATTTATTCATTAACAAGGGGAAAACATACATAATTACAACAAGACACATAATTGCACATTTTAATAAAAGCCAAAAGCCTTCATTAGGAAAACCACATTCTATATTGTTACAATAATTAAATAGACCTATAAATTAAATTGCTAATTAGTAGGATTTCTCTCTAGCAATGCCTAACATAAAAGTGGCGGAATTATCTCCAGCCGATGCTGACAATCGCTCAGTAGCACAAGAAATGTTACTTCTGCTCACACACCTCAATCAGCAGCAGGAAAACGCCTGCTTAGTAATTGTAGCGCAGCACATTATTAGTCCAGCAGCAGGAAAACGCCTGCTTAGTACTGTAGCACAGCACATTGTTAGTTCAGCAGCAGGAAAACGCCTGCTTAGTAATTGTAGCACAGCACATTGTTAGTTCAGCAGCAGGAAAACGCCTGCTTAGTACTGTAGCACAGCACATTGTTAGTTCAGCAGCAGGAAAACGCCTGCTTAGTAATTGTAACACAGCACATTGTTAGTTCAGCAGCAGGAAAACGCCTGCTTAGTAATTGTAGCACAGCACATTGTTTGTTCAGCAGCAGGAAAACGCCTGCTTAGTAATTGTAGCACAGCACATTGTTAGTTCAGCAGCAGGAAAACGCCTGCTTAGTAATTGTAGCACAGCACATTGTTAGTACAGCCGCAGCTGGCAGTATATCTCTCATACTCAGGGACTTGTCCACCTCCTTCCTGCATTGTACATGGGACTGTCACCCAGTGACATATTTATGGAGAGGTTTTCAGTTGTATTTCTCTACTCACTTAAATGCACCACTCCTCTCCCCCCACCCAAGGTATGTGCAGTGTCAGGGATCCTCCACTCGCAGAAAAGGGTTACTGATAGTCTCAGCTGTATCTGGTAACTGTGTCCTCCAAACCATGATACGGACATACCCTCCTTCCATAGTTTATTCAAGAATATTGTTCTTTTTGTGCATGTGTCATATGAATTGGGTGGTATCCTCTTTCCACACTAGTGTCAGGAGACTCTTAGTCTTTTGGAAAAGTTTTATTGATCACATATATATATATATATATATATATATATATATATATATATATGGGTGAAGGTGTAAGGACAGTGAACGATCACAAATTCCCTCCGAGTAAATTAATTGTTAAACATTATATAAAAATAAGTGTATACATAAAGTGGTCAAATAGCACAAAAAAGTCACTGATCCCTGAAATGAAAGGTGGCCGCAGTCTTCATTAGACCCCGTGTGGCAGACGGATAAGGCCGTTCTGGAAAGAGGTTAATAAGACATGCGCCTCATAGTGTAATATTATTAATTAAAGTGGCAACCGATGCTCATATCATATGTGCGTACCAAAAGAAAAAACTTTAAAGCTTATCTGAATTCCAAATTGCAAAGTTCACACTGAATGGGATGGGCTCGGGACAGGCCCGTGACTAGGGTAGTGCGGCCGGTGCCATGGCACAGGGCACTGCAGGGCAGGGGGCGCTGTTTGGGCCTGTCAATTTTCCTGTTTATTATCATTCTCACTTGTAGCTTCCTCTTCTATTATCCCCAGCATCTCCTGGCCTCCTCTATCTCTTCCCCGGCACTTCCCCATGAATCCATGGTCCTCTCTCAGGTGCACTATATTATGTCCCTATTTATCCCCAGCATCTCCTGGCCTCCCCTATCTCTTCTGGCCCTTCCCCATGAGGCCATGGCCCTTTTCCTGGTGCACATTTTATTTTTATGTCCCTAAAAATAGGGGGGGGGGGGATCGCCAATGCTCTTTCTGGCACAAAGCACCAAAAAGTCTAGTTACGGTTCTGGCTCAGGATGTCATCAGCTGGATCACCTTAAGAGAGTTCATTCAAGTCCATAAGGGAGAGGGATAATATAGTATAGTATTTCCTTCATATATATTGTGGCAAATATAATAAATAATGGTTTAACAGTAGACCTGCGCACTTTGTGTAAACGGCGAAGACTTCTTATGGTGTGCTGCTGCACTTATGGATGTCTGACTTCCGGTTTAATCGTCATCTCGGGGCTTGAAGGTGGCTTGCTTGAGCAAACGTCGAGGATCCCCTGGACTGTGGTGCTCTGCCAGAGCGCGGGCAGCGAGCGGTGTACCTGCATCCAGGGACACACCCGCGTCAGTGCTGTAGGAGTGCACCTGTGGCCACGAGTGAGGCAACAGCGGTCAGGGATCCTGGGACCGAGGTCGCGGCCGCCCCCTCCACAACAGGTGACTGAGCTCCCGGGTAAGTATCCCCTGTTGTCCAGGGGATCCTCGACATTTTGCTGAAACAAGCCACCTCCAAGCCCTGAGAAGACGATCCGGACAACAAACAAAGGACTTGGGTAATTAGTCACCCCTTATCAACAAGAAGAGACTGATGGGACGCCGCAGTCTCCAACAGCTTCTTTTTCCTCATTGACTGATCACTGACTTTTGATTGAGATACTGTGGGCTCACTAAGGATTAGGTGGGGTCACCCCCTTTTTAGTGTGTATTTCCCCCACAGATACCCTATACGCATTTGTAATGTAAATGATCTGTGCATGGATTAGGATCATTGCATACCCATGTAACTGATTATATACCTGTATCAAGTACAGTTCTATTTCCTTGTCATTGTCCATGATATATATCTGTTTATAGCAGGGATAACAAGCACTGCATAAATCCACACAAAGTCTTTATGCTATAACTGACCCATTGCCAGAAGTCAGCAGATACTTTCCTCACCCATAAGAAAACACCATTATCAATAAATTCCCTATATAGCTATCAAAGATACACAGTATCTCATAATAGGGATCAGGTTGTGCGCAGCACTTCATTTTTATATTTATAATACAGGCTGCGTACCAAATATTGCTATATTATGTATATGATGAGTACACACGAGCTTCAAATCAAAGACAAATGATCCCCGATCAGTACATTTGTAACACTGGTTTTATTTGGATAAAATAACACAGAAAGACAATTTAGAGAACATAAAAATAGATATAAGATAAAAGTGCGCTTATCGTTTAGAATGGTTCCCAGTCCTCATAGGTATTAACCACTTAACTGACTAAATATTTTTCCATAAACCGCTCAGAAATTGTTGGGGGTTTTTTTATGACTGAATTAGGTCAAGAACATCATTTTACAACGTATTCAACACAATTTTCTTAAAAAATAATTTTTTAAAACACTGTATATCAAAAAAATTGCAATTTTGGCCGATGTGTTCAACTACTTATAGAAACCATTGATTGTTTGAGGCCACAGCCACCGATGTTTCCTTAACATCAGTTCGCAAACTATCAATGGTCCCACACCCCTGCTGGTCCCCTTCGCACCCCACCACGGAAGCCGCTGGACCCCCGCACCCTGCCATCAATGCCGCTGAACTCCCGCAACGCAAGCAAGTCACCCACGTATTGTAAATACTGAAAAAAAATCCCAAATCCGAAATCTCCTGGTCCCCATCATTTCGGATATGGAAAACTCAACATGTTTGTGTAGTGTGTGTGTGTATGTATGTATGTATGTATGTATATGTGTGTGTATATGTGTGTGTGTGTGTGTGTGTGTGTATATATATATATATATATATATATATATATTGTGATAGGATCACTGGTAAAGTGGTCTGTGGCAGGTACATTTGTCCCAGATTCCTGTCTTTTGTGTTTTAAGCCCCCAGGAGAAAGTCTGCAGTGTAGCAGGCTCGAGTTTCGGATTTTTGAAAAGCCGGTTTGGGACCTGGGGGTTGTGGGTGAGAGGAGAGGGAGGGCTCCACCCACGGCCACTCCAGGTTTTGGTTCTCGCAGCCTGGTAACAGGATTGTTAGTTTTCCACCTGAGAGTGGCCAATATAAGCCTAGTTTGTTTAGGGCTGATTGTCTCACCTGGGAGAGCAGGCAGGGAGTTTGCTCAGAGACACTTGGAAACCTAACCGTGAGTGTTGTGCTGTGCTTTTGTTGCTGGCGAGGGCATTAGGCCCTGCCAGGTTCTGGTAGTGAGGGAACTACCTGTGAAGTTAGTGCCCCGACAGGGCTAGGATTTATATTTATGTTTTCTTTATGTTTCTGACATTGTACAATAAAGACTGGCGCCGACCAGCTTGTACTTGCATCCAGACTAGTGTGCTGCTTCCCTGCTGCTGTGTGTGTGTGTGTGTAAGGAAGGAGTCCTCTACCCAGGAGAGGGATCCCCTAACCTAACTGTGTCACAATATATAAATCCTCCATCTACTACTTGTATGACACAAGGTAGAAATGTCAGCCATCACACCATTTGAAAAAATAGCAAAATATTTAATAAAGTCCTATAAATGAGTGAAAAGCCATCACAAAAAAAGTGGTGCTTGTGCACAATAGTCCTTACGCGAATCTATATATGCACATTTATGAAAAGAGATATATCATGGCGAATCCCGACTTCTCCAAATTTATTACATTTTACGTAAGATACATCGATGACCTGTTTATGCTTTGGACTGGTGGTGTGGCTGCTTTGGATGAGTTTGTTAAGGGCCTGAATACAATACCTGGTTCCATTCAATTTACATGTACATGTAATAAAGAAAAAATTGAGGGGGTCATTCAGACCTGCTCGCAAGCGGGTCGATGTTTGGCGAATGCGCACGACGGACGGAGCTCGGGGTCTCGCACCAAAGGGGGCGTGCTGTCGATGGTGAGTGACATCACGCACCCTTTGGTGGGCGTGCTGGGGGCGTGGCTGCCAGACAGAGGCGTTCCCATGGGAACGCCTACCGTCTGAGTCCGGCCCCACTGACATCAGTAATGATGTCAGTGGGAGTGATTTAGGCTCTGATAGAGCCAAAATCACTCCTGGGCTTGCGGCAGCGAGACCCTACCGCAGGGTCTCGTCGCAAGCCCGATGGTCGCGATGGTCTTGACCATCAACATGGACGCTCGCTATAGCTGTGGGTGGTAACCCACAGCTATACGAGCGTCCATGAGGCCGCTCCAAAACCAGGTAGGAGGGCCCTGATTCAGAGCGAGCGCTCTGGTCAAAGCGTTCGGCTCTGAATCAGGCCCTGAGTTCCTTGATGTTTGTATTAAGATCATTAAAGGAGAGTTTTCTACTGAAATATTTAGAAAACCGACAGACAAAAATACGCTGTTGTCAGCAATGAGTTTCCATCCACAACCCCTGAAACGTGGGCTACCTTACTCTCAATTAGTTCGCGTGGTCAGGATTACATCCAATAAGGAGAACTTATTGGGGGCGTTGGAACAGATGGGCCAGAAATTTATAGATAGGGGCTATGACCCCAGAGAAGTCCGTAATGCTATACACAAATGCCAAGCACTGGATAGAGATGAATTACTCACTCCAGCCATTAAGGACGATGCTAGTACCAAAATGGTATTTACAAGTACTTACTCCATCACCTCAGGAGTTGTAAGAAAAGCCATCCTTACACACTGGCACATAGTCCAAACTGACCCGATCCTTAAGGACTATTGTGCGCAAGCACCACTTTTTTGTTATAAAAGAAGCCGTAACTTAAAGGAATTAATAAGTTGTTCTGATATCAGCCCGAGAGCCAATAAAGCGAATAATTGGCTGCAATTACAAAATGGTGCCTTTAGATGTGCAGGGTGTGTTAATTGCAAGTTTATGCAAATGGGGAAAACATTCACACACCCACTGAATGGGACATTATTTCAGTTGAGACACCGTATGTGCTGCGAAACCCGTTTTGTGACCTATATCATCATATGTCCCTGTAAAATGATCTACGTGGGCAAAACGATCAGGATGCTTAAAGAAAGAATTACCATGCATCGGTCCTCTATTAAAAAGGCTGCTGTTAAAATTGAACCTAACACACCACCTGTTGCGAGGCATATGGTCACACCATTAATTACTTCCTCTTTATGCCCATTGACCATGTTCCACCCATGAGAAGGGGAGGTGATCGGCATAAAACAGGAGTGCAGATGGATTCATCATCTCAGAACCATGGTGCCCCACGGGCTGAATGAAGATCTTTACTCGCTCCATTCTTGTGAACTCAATTAATTTCAGGACTCTATTATTTATTTTTGATATATAGAGATTTGAATTCTATATCCAGGATTTTGTTTCCTTGACCGATAAGACTGTAAAGGTCTTTACAAGACTGTACCTTTTAAATAAGCTTTCCGCCAATTTAGTTTTTTTGAACAATTTGACCAATGCCTTCTTATTCTCACTTGGTGTCTCCACATCTATTCCATATATGCTGCTATATATGTTTTTCTTATATGAAATGTTTCATTTTTTGTGAGGATGAATTGTGTATGCCTTCTGATAGTATTGCTAGATATTATGCACCATACATCTATTTAGGAACCATGACCTTACAGACTAATGTTTATTTTACTTGAGCCATTTGTTTAATTGGCACCTTTTTCTAAGTTATATAGGGTTAAAGCAGGTTGCCTAGCAACCCATTAATGTTTACTACTGAGAATATTACAGGTTGTGGTTACCTAGGTGTTGATGACATCACATCCGGTGGCTAGGAACCTTTTTTGTTTCCCCAGAAATTAGTGGGGATGTTTTGGTTCCGCTAACAGGCTAATGCCTTATGGTGCCTTCCTAGCCTACATGTGGTATGGCCCGCTCTGCAGGAGTGACCACTATCAGTCGATGCATGCACTGTCTATTTTGTTTTATATGTTATGTTGTTATGGGGTTTGTTTTGTAAAGCGCTGTTTGCGCTGCGTCACTTCCGGGGACAGGGAACTATGCTGTCTTCCCCGGGGCACTTGTGCGTTCACTCTGGTTCCGTCCGCTGGTTGATGTATGCTGCCGGGCGGCCAGTGGGCGTGACTTGTGATGTGGGAGGCGGCTCGCCTGTACACATGATGATGCAGCTGCCGGGTGTTATGTCACCCAGGTGAGTTGCATTACTTGTTGATGCAGGGTGGGTTTATAAGCCGACTCATGGGTATAGTAGTTTCATAGCAGTCCCCTGAGGAAGGAGGAACCGAAACAGCTGTTGGGGCTGGTCACTGGGTTCAGAGCTTGGCTCCCCAATTTATATGGAAACTATGTGCTAAGTATTTTTTCTGTTTTCCCTAACAAGTGTTTACTGTGATTGCTTTTCACTGTGATGCGTTTCTGACTGGTCGTATCAGATCCGACCATGTCAGTGAAAGCCCTGTCTGGTATGGTCGTATCTGATACGACCGTGCTAGGGAAAGTGGTTAATGTCCACAAATAGAGAGCCTGGGTCAGCTGGACTCAACACATTTTGTCCTATAGGGACTTCCTCAGGAGTGGTCACTCCTGTAGAAATCCCTGTCAGGATCCGGCTGGGATCGGCCTTTACTCACCGCTGGACTGGTGTCTTTAGGCTCCGAGGCATTCAGACGCCAATGGCAGTGGTGGGTTATGGCTGAGGATTTTCACCGGGGTCCGTTAGGACTTCCATGCGTGTGTCCTGACTCCTGTGTTAGCAGGCATGGGCGCAACCATGTTGGTTCATCTCACCTGATCAGTCTCCTCCAATGGCAGCACTGCAAGTCTCCCAGCTGATCTCATGATCCAATGACCAGCTGGCTAGGGGTATTTAGGTCCAACTCCTGCAACAGGAAGTTGCTGATCAACATCACCGTATGGCTGAACGTAGGCATTCCTTGTGACAACCGTCTTATTCTCCAGAGGCTGTATTCCTTCCCTTGGTGTTTCCTGTTTGTTCTCTGTGACCTCTGTGTGTCCAGTACAATTCATCCTGTGTTTCTCAAGTTACATTTCTGTGTATCCAGTCCCTGTGTGCAGGACAATTCATCCTGTGTTTCTCAAGTCGCACTTCTGTGTATCCAGTCCCCATGTCCAGTACAATTCATCCTGTGTGTCTCAAGTTGGACCTCTGTGTATCCAGTCCCCGTGTCCAGTACAATTCATCCCGTGTGTTTCAAGTGCACCTCCATGTATTCAAATCTCCATGTTCAGTACAAGTTCATCCTGCGTGTACAGATACATACCACTGTACATCCTTTCAAGTACTCTGCCATTGCGTCCGGAGTCGCACCTTTGTGTACAAGTACACATCGTTAGGTACTATGCCAAGGTCATCTGCCGGTGCGTCCCCATCGTGTACAAAGTACGCACCATTGTGCATCAGTACAAGTTGTCCACACCTCCAGTGCGCCCCAAGTGGCATCTTTGTGTACTCCGTTCTGGAATCTCAGTATATCTCCATCTCTGCATTTCCAGTACCTTTCTGGAGCATCCCTGTGTATTCAGTCCCTGTGTTTTAGTACAAGCCATTCCTCTGTGTTATTTCCAGTGTTCCCTGTGTTAGTCGTGTTCAGTATATTATCCTAGTCTTCTGTCATTCCCAAGTACCTGTCCAGAGGGCTGCAACCTGCTTACTTGGAGCGGCGAAAACCATATCCCAATTGGAGGGGTCACTGGAGAGAACCACCAAGTGAGTTAGACTCAATTGGGAGACTTAGTCTGTCACCCCCGTCATTTCACTACAAATATCCTAACCCCCCCCCCGGTTCTTAACCTCATCAGAGGTAGTCCCATTACCCGGTTGTGACAGTCCCTATAGGACAAAACGCGTTACTCAGGAGTGGTCACTCCTAAGGAAGTCCCTATAGCTCATGTGTACTCATCATATACATTCCTGTGGAGTACTAAAAAGGGATACTAGGAGATCTTTGGAAAGACGTTACAGGCTATAAATATAGAATCATTTGGTGCACAGCCTTTATTATATATGCCACAATATATATGAAGGAAATACTATACTATATTATCCCTCTCCCTTATGGGCTTGAATGAGCTCTTTTAAGGTGATCCAACCTGAGGACATCCTGAGTCCATCCCATTCAGTGTGAACTTTGCAATTTGAAATTCTAATAAGATTTTTATAGATAAAGTTTTTTCTCTTGGTACGCACATTTGATTTGAGCATCGGTTGCAACTTAATAATATTACACTATCGGGCATGTTTATTTAACCTCTTTATAATCTCCATACATTTCTAGTTAATAAAAATATGTATAAATAATGGTGTAGGATGTGTTTCAACACAAGTTTGGCTTCCTCAGTTGGGTTTTTTTCTAAAAGGATGTATTTTATACTTTTGTGTTTTGTAATTTATTAGGTTGATGTTACGATTAATATTAAGGTTGAAGATATAGAGGGAGAAGAAGAGACGTATGTGACTGATATAAAGCCAGAAGATATAGAGGGCAAAGAAGAGATGTATGTGACTTATATGAAGACAGAAGATATAGAGGGAGAAGAAGAGACGTATGTGACTGATAATAAGACAGACGATATAGAGGGAGAAGAAGAGACGTATGTGACTGATATGAATACAGACGATATAGAGGGAGAAGAAGAGACATATGTGACTGATAATAAGACAGACGATATAGAGGGAGAAGAAGAGACATATGTGACTGATATGAATACAGACGATATAGAGGGAGAAGAAGAGACGTATGTGACTGATATGAAAGTAGAAGATACAGAGAAAGAAGAAGAGATTTACATGGCTGATATGAAGACAGAAGATATAGAGGGAGAAGAAGAGACGTATGTGACTGATATGAAGGCAGAAGATATAGAGGGAGAAGTAGAGATGTATGTGACTGATATTAAGGCAGAAGATATAGAGGGAGAAGAAGAGACGTATGTGAGGGGTGATCAGCAGTGTAAGGAGGAGGAAATCCCTACAGATATCAGCACAGGTGAGTAATAAAGACTTATTGCAGAAAAGAGTCGCATACCCCTTGCACTACAACACAGGGCTGTAGCTAGCTATGGGCAACTGGTGCTGTCGCACAGGTTGCAGAGGCTTTGTGGCCAGCACCTTTAACCGCCTCCCACCGGCCCTTGCTCCTTGCTAGCAGTATGCCTGCAGCCAGGATTGCTGGTGGAGTACCCGGGGAGCATCCTGTGGATGCTTCAGACGAGCATCCTGGCCATTATATGCAGCCATTCCTTGCACTTACTGAGGCAGCGGTTCACGCTGTCATGTAATGACGTTGTATGCTCAATGGGTGGGGTCAGCACAGGGCGCAACTATGCCATTACAGCCCTGCCACAAAAATCCCTTATTCTACGTGCTCAGCCAAAGCTTGGCCTGGCCTACTGATACAACATAGGATAATATGCTGAATATTTGTGCTCACTTCCTAATGAGAAGAACTAGCAGACATTTCTGTATGCTGAAGGTATCACCGTGAGGGTCTTTTGGAATTCAATAATATCTCCCCACACTGCTCTCTTGCTTTTTCTTAGTAGAAATTTGCAATAAAAAAACATTCATGTAAATATTCCCCAAAATGGCGACCTCTGCACATTCCCAGCTTCTCTCTCTGTACATCCCATGGATATTGCGCATCTTTCCTGTAAGCCTGGAGGCAGCAGTGTCTTGTTAACGTGCCTTCAGCTTTCATGGTCTAGTACAGGCCTGGCCAACCTGTGGCCCTCCAGCTGTTGTGTAACTACACATCCTAGCGTGCCCTGCCACAGTTTTAGCATTTCCTAATAGCCAAACTACAGCAGGGCATGCTGGGACTTGTATTTTCACAGCAGCTGCAGAGTCACAGGTTGGCCAGGCCTGGTCTAGGTTTTCAGAACACATTATGGCCCTCATTCAGAGTCGGTCGCTTGATGCAAGCGATCGCTATGAATGAGGGCGGCTGCTTGCATTTTTTAGTGCGGCCTCCGGGTCGCCCACAGCTCTAGCGAGCGACCAGGTTGATGGTCGCAATTGTCAAGACCATTGTGACCATCGGGGCTAGCGACGAGACCCTAAGGTTGGGTCTCGGCATCAGCAAGCCCCAGCTTGTTCGAGCAGGAAGCTCCCCACTGACATCACTGGGAACGCCTCCGTTTGCTCAGCCGCCCCCCCCCCCCCCCGGCCCACCTCCCAAACGGGGCGAGCTGTCACTCACTATCGTTTGGTGCGAGACCCATAGCGACAGGTCTGAATCAGGCCCAGAGTCCTGTGTTGAATAACTGAGCAAGTTGAATGAAGGATAAATGCTATATATATGTAATAGCTCCATCCCATATATGAATGTGTGGATGGACAGGGTTTATGCCTATATTTTAATTCACTGAATTCATTACTTTTGTTCACTTCTTTATGGTTTTAGAATAATTTTGGCTGCTCCTCTTGTCTTACAGACAATATTAAAAGTAACAATAAAAGTTATATCTTGGATACCCCAGTGCCCCCCTTCAGGCATGTCTTTCTCTCTCCTCTATTCTTTGGTCTAATACCCATTGCCTGTGGTAGCACCCCCCAACCAAATATAATAAATATTGGGGCTCACCATTGTCCCATACTGAGGGGTACAATGTATCTGGTGTGACTAGATAACCCTTTTTGAGTCCCTAGGAGTGTTACCATAAGCCCAAAATAATTCTCCAATCACCTGGAGGAACATCTGACACTTTGGGGCTTGTCACCTCCACTCACAATCTGTGTATCCAGCAAAGGCAGTGATCGCGGTGAGTGACAAAATATGTGGGTCCCAGGGACCCTCCACTTTAAAAAAAAAAATGGAGTCCTACCTGACCATTTCTGGGTCCCATCATAATTTATGCTTTAGAGCTCCCCATATGCCTCTCAGACCTCCCCTAACCCCTTACAAATGATGCCGCACAGCCATGCCCGGCCTTTACACATTATGCCGCACATTAATGCCCTTTACACATTATGCCGCACAGCAGTGCCCGGCCTTTACACATTATGCCGCACAGCAGTGCCCGGTCTTTACACATTATGCCGCACAGCAGTGCCCGGTCTTTACACATTATGCCACACAGCAGTGCCCGGTCTTTACATATTATGTCGCACAGCAGTGCCCGGTCTTTACACATTATGCCACACAGCAGTGCCCGGTCTTTACACATTATGCCGCACAGCAGTGCCCGGTCTTTACACATTATGCCGCACAGCAGTGCCCGGTCTTTACACATTATGCCACACAGCAGTGCCCGGTCTTTACACATTATGCCGCACAGCAGTGCCCGGTCTTTACACATTATGCCGCACAGCAGTGCCCGGTCTTTACACATTATGCCGCACAGCAGTGCCCGGTCTTTACACATTATGCCACACAGCAGTGCCCGGTCTTTACATATTATGCCACACAGCAGTGCCCCATCTTTACACATTATGCCACACAGCAGTGCCCGGTCTTTACATATTATGCCACACAGCAGTGCCCCATCTTTACACATTATGCCACACAGCAGTGCCCCATCTTTACACATTATGCCACACAGCAGTGCCCGGTCTTTACATATTATGCCACACAGCAGTGCCCCATCTTTACACATTATGCCACACAGCAGTGCCCGGTCTTTACATATTATGCCACACAGCAGTGCCCCATCTTTACACATTATGCCACACAGCAGTGCCCGGTCTTTACATATTATGTCGCACAGCAGTGCCCGGTCTTTACACATTATGCTGCACAGCAGTGCCCCATCTTTACACATTATGCCACACAGCAGTGCCCGGTCTTTACATATTATGTCGCACAGCTGTGCCCGGTCTTTACATATTTTGCCACACAGCAATGCCCGATTTTTAAACATTATGCCGCAAGGTAATGTCCCGTCTTTACACATTATGCCATGCAGTAATAGACCTTACAAATGATGCCACACAGCCATGCCTGGCCTTTACACATTATGCCGCACATTATTGCCCTTTAGTCCCCATATGCATTGCCCCAGCAGTAGTCCCCCTATGCATTGCCCCCAGTAATTGACCCCCTATGCATTGCCACTAGTAGTAGTGCTCCTATGCATTGCCCCAGTAGACCCCCTATGCATTACCCCTAGTAGTAATCCCCCTATGCGTTATCCCTAGTAGTAATCCCCCTATGCGTTATCCCTAGTAGTAATCCCCCTATGCGTTATCCCTAGTAGTAATCCCCCTATGCGTTATCCCTAGTAGTAATCCCCCTATGCATTGCCCCTAGTAGTAATCCCCCTATGCATTGCCCCCAGTAGTAATCCCCCTCATGCATTACCCCTAGTAGTCCCCCTATACATTGCCCCAGTAGTTTACCTATGTATTGCCCCCAGTATTGGCCTACCTATTTGCCCTTTGGTGACCTGGGCCTAATGCCCAGGTCACTCACACCTTCAATCGGGTCTAATGATCCCTATGTAGCCCAGGTCTTGTGCCCAGCTATGGGCCTATTGTCTGAAATTATTCCACAGGCCTAGTGCCCGACAACCCTGGTGGTCTAGGGAGGGGTTAAATAACGGTGGTCAAAGGCCGCCTACTCGTAAGGTGGAAGAGGCTGCGCAGGGGAACTTCGTTAGTTCTTTTTCTTTCCATCTCCGCAGTCCTCTTCGGTCCTCAGCTTCAGTCTTCTGCCGATGGCCCATCCTGGCCAGCGGCACCGCCTCTTCCTTTCTTCCTCCTTGATCTCGCCGTCTTCTGGCCTCTTGTGCGGACGCCGGAACTGTTGCCGCGCCGCTCTTCTCTTGTCTCCGGGAGGTCTTCACTCCTCCCCTTCACCACCGGACTGAACTTTTCCGCTCAGCGGTGTCTGATTCAAGGGCTGTGACACGGCAATCCGCGATTGGCTCGTCGCATCTGCCTCCTATTGGCTGCTGGACCGCGAGCCGTATTTGGCTCGTGGCCATTGCCAAACAACCGCCGCTTCTGGGCAGCGAGCTCCGCTTAGCTTGTGCCTGGAGCCAAGCTTCTCCCGCCACCACTTTACCACTGACGCTGGTGGAAGGGACCAGGCGGCCCCTTCACCAGGTACCTGCCGTGGTGGCTTACCCGGCACTGGGAACAAACACACTATCCCAGCGCCCGGCACGGATGCTGTGCCGATGCTGGGGTCAGATCATACACTTGATCCCAGCATGGCTTTCCACAGCAGCAGCCAATAACAGACAGCATTGTGTCTTTCTCAGGGGGACGGGCTGCGCTGCAGCCAGCTGTCAGGGATTGGCCACAGCACAACGCGTCCCCGGGGACCCGGCTACTTTTTAAAAGTGAATCCCCATTGCTCAATAGCGGGTAAAATACGTTCTATAGCGCGTATTTGCGAACACTGAAAGGACAGTATAGGGATTTGTTCATATTTTGGTCAAAACATTTAAGCTTGTAATCCGGCATCAGGCGTTCCTAATATTCTGCTAGTTACTCTATGAATGATCCTTCATACACCACTAACTTGTAGTTACATCTTTCTTGTCTCTCAGCTACAGAAGCTAAGTGCGAAACAAAAACCTATCGCCACGCGGCTGGTACCATGTACCATATGGGTAACATCCAGGACTGGCCTGTTTTATTTTGTTTGAAAATTGTGCCTAAAGTCCTGAATGCTGTCAGTCATGCCGATATGAGGCTGTTTTGGGTGTGGCTCACTAGCCTGTGCTTGTTTAGGAGTTAGCCTCTGGATCTGGGAGGTGAGCACATGTTACCAGCAGTTTAATGGTGTTTGATGTATATAGAATATAGATACTTGCAGGAACCTTGATACTGGGCTGTAAGCTTAAATGTTTTGCTGAAGTCCTTGTGCTTGGATTGCTAGATGTACCCAGGTTTGTAGTGGTGGGGCCAATGCCGACAACAATTGTCTTTATGTTTTGTATTAGAATAAACATGTAACCCCTGTGATAGCTATAACATAGTATAATATGTGACCATTATACATTATACCATGACACAACGGAACTTCCCCATGTGTTACTAATTTGGGGACCTGTCACCGTAGTCTCTATTGGGAAACTATCCCTGTTACAGGGAAACAATACTTTTATCATATATTATTTTATTCCCAGCAGATGGATGTAACAGAAGGAAGATCTCAGAGGGACATCTCATCTTATCTACAGATGGTGACATAGAAGGTCCCAACATCACCCGAGATTCTCTAGGACAAAACCCTAACACCACAATTATACATCCAGCACCTCACAGTGCACATGTGTCATCTGATCCCTCTGATTATGGGGAATGGTCTCCTGATACCTTAGATAGTGGTACACCTATTACAGCTCCTGCAGTAGATAAAATGTATTCCTGTTCCATAGATCCTCAACAG
This sequence comes from Taudactylus pleione, assembly GCA_031769625.1. Lineage (NCBI taxonomy): Eukaryota > Metazoa > Chordata > Amphibia > Anura > Myobatrachidae > Taudactylus > Taudactylus pleione. The sequence goes on from JAUIMM010003044.1 coordinate 22,242, forward strand.
AACACAAAAGTCATTAATGACCAACCAACTAAGACCAGTGCAAAGCACCATACATGCTCTGAGTGTGGGAAATGTTTCACCTATAAATCAGCTCTTGTCACACATCAGAGATGTCACACAGGTGAGAAACAGTTTCCATGTTCTAAGTGTGGGAAATGTTTTACACATAAATCAGATCTTGTTACACATCAGAGATGTCACACAGGTGAGAAACCATTTCCATGCTCTGAGTGTGGGAAATGTTTTAAACATAAATCACATCTTGTTATACATCAGAGATGTCACACAGGTGAGAAACCATTTCCATGCCCCGAGTGTGGGAAATGTTTCGTCTATAAATCATCTGTTGTTATACATCTGAGACGTCACACAGGTGAGAAACCGTTTCCATGCTCTGATTGTGGGAAATGTTTCAGAGACAAAAGATATCTTGTTAGACATCAAATATGTCACACAGGTGAGAAACCATTTCCATGCTCTGAGTGTGGAAAATGTTTTACAAGAAAATCAAGTCTACTTAGACATCAGAGATGTAACACAAGTGAGAAACAATTTCCTTGCTCTGACTTTGGGAAATGTTTTACACATAAATCAAATCTTGTAAGACATCAGAGAAATCACACAGGTGAGAAACCATATCCATGCTCTGAGTGTGGGAAATGTTTTACCAGAAAATCAAGTCTACTTAGACATCAGAGATATCACACAAGTGAGAAACCATTTCCTTGCTCTGACTGTGGGAAATGTTTTACAAGATTTGATTTATGTGTAAGACATCAGAGAAATCACACAGGTGAGAAACCATTTCCATGCTCTGAGTGTGGGAAATGTTTTACACAGAAATCAAATCTTGTTATACATCAAATAATACATAAAAAAAACGAGCTGATAGACATAAAGCACAATACTTTAAGCAATTCAAATGCTTAAAATCTTTTGGCTAATTTATTGTGTTTTGAAGGTATGCAGTCGGGATGCCGATGGTCTAAATGCCGACTGTCGGCATCCCGACTGTCTAATCCCAGCTAGGCTCTAATGACAGGTGTAGAAAAAATCCCGACAGCTGTCATTTTACCTTCGCCGGGAGCCCGATGCCCGGCATACTGAGGTAAGCTGGGCACGGACAGCCGTGGGGGGGAGGGTTAGGTTAGGGGCTCCCGGGGGGACTTAGGGTTAGGCACACCTACCCCCCCGGGAGACTTAGGGTTAGGCTGCGGGGAAGTTGGGGGTTAGGTTTAGGCACTTAGAGGGGAGGTTAGGGTTAGGAGCCCCTAAGGAAGGTTGGGGGGGGGTTAGGTTAGCGATACTTATCTTAATGAACGATCAGAATTATCACCTCTGCCGGGCTGTTGCTGTTGGGATTAAATATTACACACTGATTCCGTTTTGAGTGCCAGTAATGGCAGAATGGACAATACACAGCGCCATCAGTGCACAAACATTGCTACTTTTTTTCACACAACAACCTTAATAAAAGGAAAGTATATATTACACAGTCATGGACAACTGAAGGGAACAGGGAGGGAAAGTTGTATTTTCTGTTGCTAATCAAAAGCAAGTAATCCTCAGCCTCCTTGTACTCTAGCTAAGAGATCCATGTGGTGACAAATTCCCAATGTCAGTCCATCGTGGAGAACATCACATCTTCCATCTGATGTTATACATATGTGATGTAATGAGTTACTGTTATTGTCATTACCTGTGTGTGATGGGGATCAGTGAGACATAGATTATAGTAGCACACTGCCTGTTATATACTCACACACACACAGTGCTATGTATGTCCTTTCATCACTCTGCATTTCATTCCACTGACCAATTGGCTTAGATGTAGTCATGTGTCTTATCAGCCAGACTATATCTTATCATTAAGTCTTATGGGGCAGCTAGCTGAGGGGGCAACTAACTGTGGTAATACACAAAGTGTGGAATAACTAAGTGGGTTTTCTAAACAGTTAAAAAAAGTGTAACAAACATTAAACGCCATCTGTGATCAGGTAATTTCATAATCAAACTTGACATTTCATTTTGTACTGTCCTACAAATTTCACCTTTTAATCCAAAATCAACATTTGTTAAAAATTAGATTTTTTTTATATCACTCCATGGTATCTTCTCTAAGACTATTACATCCATCACTCTCCCTGTATGTCACCCCTCTGTACACATTGCCACCTCATTACTATACTCCCCTCTTATATACACACATGGGCTTTTTCCTATATCACTCCATGGTATCTTCTCTAAGGCTATTACATCCATCACTCTCCCTGTATCTCACCCCTCTGTACACATTGCCTCCTCATTACTCTACTCCCCTCTTATATACACACATGGGCTTTTTCCTATATCACTCCATGGTATCTTCTCTAAGGCTATTACATCCGTCACTCTCCCTGTATATCACCCCTCTGTACACATTGCCACCTCATTACTATACTCCCCTCTTATATACACACATGAGCTTTTTCCTATATCACTCCATGGTATCTTCTCTAAGGCTATTACATCCGTCACTCTCCCTGTATGTCACCCCTCTGTACACATTGCCTCCTCATTACTATACTCCCCTCTTATATACACACATGAGCTTTTTCCTATATCACTCCATGGTATCTTCTCTAAGGCTATTACATCCATCACTCTCCCTGTATCTCACCCCTCTGTACACATTGCCTCCTCATTACTATACTCCCCTCTTATATACACACATGAGCTTTTTCCTATATCACTCCATGGTATATTCTCTAAGGCTATTACGTCTGTCACTCTCCCTGTATCTCACCCCTCTGTACACATTGCCTCCTCATTACTCTACTCCCCTCTTATATACACACATGAGCTTTTTCCTATATCACTCCATGGTATCTTCTCTAAGGCTATTACACCCGTCATTCTCCCTGTATCTCACCCCTCTGTACACATTGCCTCCTCATTACTCTACTCCCCTCTTATATACACATATGAGCTATATACACTGACAAACATACTTTTCCTGTCACCATAAAAATCTTTCATACACCTCCTACATCTATAATTATCTCTCTCTCCTGCTTCTATTAGCTGGTGACATATCTCCAAACTCAGGCCCCACTCATAACAGACTATAAATTCAGCTAACCACAAACATCATGTTTCTCCCATCACCCTCCCAGTCACTATAATGTGCCTTATGGAATGCTGCTCTGTCTGCAACAAATTTACATCCATCCATGACCTTTATCTCATAGAACCTCAACCTTCTGGCGATAACAGAAACATGGCTCACACAATCAAACACTCCCTCCCCTGCAGCACTGTCACACAATCAGACACTCCCTCCCCTGCAGCACTGTCACACAATCAGACACTCCCTCCCCTGCAGCACTGTCACACAATCAGACACTCTCCTGCAGCACAGTCACACAATCAGACACTCCCTCACCTGCAGCACTGTCGCACAATCAAACACTCCCTCCCCTGCAGCACTGTCGCACAATCAGACGCTCCCTCCCCTGCAGCACTGTCGCACAATCAGACGCTCCCTCCCCTGCAGCACTGTCACACAATCAGACGCTCCCTCCCCTGCAGCACTGTCGCGCAATCAAACACTCCCTCCCCTGCAGCACTGTCGCACAATCAGACGCTCCCTCCCCTGCAGCACTGTCGCACAATCAGACGCTCCCTCCCCTGCAGCACTGTCACACAATCAGACGCTCCCTCCCCTGCAGCACTGTCACACAATCAGACGCTCCCTCCCCTGCAGCACTGTCACACAATCAGACGCTCCCTCCCCTGCAGCACTGTCACACAATCAGACGCTCCCTCCCCTGCAGCACTGTCACACAATCAGACACTCCCTCCCCCTGCAGCACTGTCACACAATCACACTCCCTCCCCTGCAGCACTGTCACACAATCAGACACTCCCTCCCCTGCAGCACTGTCACACAATCAAACACTCCCTCCCCTTCAGCACTGTCGCACAATAAGACGCTCCCTCCCCTGCAGCACTGTCGCACAATCAGACGCTCCCTCCCCTGCAGCACTGTCGCACAATCAGATGCTCCCTCCCCTGCAGCACTGTCACACAATCAGACGCTCCCTCCCCTGCAGCACTGCCACACAATCAGACGCTCCCTCCCCCTGCAGCACTGTCACACAATCACACTCCCTCCCCTGCAGCACTGTCACACCATCAGACACTCCCTCCCCTGCAGCACTGTCACACAGTCAGACACTCCCCCCCTGCAGCACTGTCACACAGTCAGACACTCCCTCCACTGCAGCACTGTCACACAGTCAGACACTCCCTCCCCTGCAGCACTGTCACACAATCAGACACTCCCTCCCCTGCAGCACTGTCACACAATCAGACACTTCCTCCCCTGCAGCACTGTCACACACACCTCCAGGCCTGGTAATAGTAAAGGAGGTGGGGTTGGAATATTACTGTCCCAATCTATCACATACACAGTTCTCCCACAGGTACCTTATTTTTATTTATTACCAGTTATTTATATAGCGCACACATATTCCACAGCGCTTTACAGAGAATATTTGGCCATTCATATCAGTCCCTGGCCCAATGGAGCTTACACTCTATGGGCCTAATTCAGACCCGCGAGCGAGCGCTGGCAAGCGGGTCGATGTTGCATGACGGAGGCGGCTCCGTCGTGCGCATGCGCGAGACCTGAATAATGACGGCCAAGCCGTCGTTATGGGTCTCGCACCAAAGGGGGCGTGCTGTCGATGGTGAGTGAGAGCACGCCCACTTTGGTGGGCGTGGCTGGCCAGACGGAGGCGTTCCCATGGGAACGCCTACCGTCTGGGGCCGGCCCCACTGACATCACTAGTGATGTCAGTGGGAGTGCTTTTGGCTCTGATAGAGCCAAAAGCACTCCAGGGCTTGCGGAAGACGAGACCCTACCGCAAGGGTCTCGTCGCAAGCCCGATGGTCTTGACCATCGCAACCATCATTTTGGCCACTCGCTATAGTTGTGGGTGGTCACCCACAGCTATGCGAGCAGCCAGGAGGCCGCTCTTAATTTCAGAGGAATGGTCCTGATTCAGAGCGAGCGCTCTGTCAGAGCGTCCGGCTCTGAATCAGGGCCAATATTCGCTGTCACATGCACACGCACATACACACTAGGGTTAATTTTTATTGGGAGCCAATTAACCTACCAGTATATTTTTGGAGTGTGGGAGGAAACCAGAGTACCCGGAGGAAACCCACGCAAGCACAGGGAGAATATATAAACTCCACACAGTTAGGGCCGTGGTGGGAATCGAACCCATGACCTCAGTGCTGTGAGGCAGTAATGCTAACCATTACACCAACCGTGCTGCTACCTTCACTCATATTACATCATTTGTACATTCTATCAGGACTGTCACCCCTTTTTCTCTGTGTGTTGCTGTCTATCGCCCACCTGGTCCATCCCAACAATTTCTGGAACATATTTCTGCCTGGCTCCCTCACTTCCTATCCTCAGACATCTCCACCATCATCATCGGTGATTTCAGTATCACTACTGACAGTCCCCAATCACCTCATGCCTCCAAACTACTCCGTAACCTCCTCTCTCAGCCTCTCCCAATCAGAGGTGTAACTAGAGCCTTCAGAGCCCAGGGCAAGTTTAAGATTGGCGCTACCACCATGTATTAAAATAAATTAAAGTAATGAAAGTGGTCACATACCGGAAGGGGCGCGCCAACATCACACGTCAGCCATTTCTGTCACTCTGAGAACATTCCATTCCATGTGCACCTTACCTATATGGTGGTTTCTCACAACCTGGAACCTCTAAAGAAATCTATCCTCCCTGGGATGATGGCGTCTTCTGTCGGTAATCACACGTCCAGATGATGCCTGTTTGTGTAGGAATATTAAGATCATCATCATACAACAGTGGTTCAACCAGACTCATTCCCCCTGTGTAACTTGTCTTCTCGTTAAAGTCAGGATGTAATGGTGGGGGCAGGTGGTGCGGGTACAATGCCCTGGCCGGTAGCACCCCCTCTCCTGGGCCTGCCACGGTGCCCAGTGCATGTGCCCTGCTCGATTTCCCCCCCCTTCAGTTACACCAATGCTTCCAATGGATTACTCTACTCATCAGGAGGGTCACTGCCTTGTTCTGCTAACACCAAGGAAGAGCTAGAAGAGGATGTCTGTCATTGGTGCACATGTATAATATATAACTTATTGTTAGCTGTAACATGTATAGATTATATACAGTCAGTGATATATTACAAGAAAGAGAATTAGAAATGTGACTATAGAATGAAGCGTGTAATAAGGAAATTCTGAGCCGTTCAGCCCTACCATTAATTACTCATATTTATGTGTATATATATATGTGTCTTTCTCACTTGTTATATATCATTATATATTGTGATAATAAATTCTTTATTCCAAATCCCTCAATATTGATCAGCGTTTTTATTCTCTGTACTCTTATGTCTATTTATTTCACATTCATTGGTGATCCCAACACAGATGTTTCATAGAGAATCTTTATTTTAATTTTTTTAATTGAGTCATTTTTATTGCACTTATTTTTTAAAGTACAACAACATAATAAAATAAAGTGTACATGGCAGACAGGAAACATTAAATTCGGCATATGTAATTCCACATGGCAATGCTGACTGAGACTCCAGCTGTACAGCCACTTTCCCCCCCATCGTGTGATCTGTAATCCAGCAGAGAAGACACAATGTATCACACGGGGGTAATCCATAAGGCAGCATAGGTAACAGGGCCATAGGAGACACAGAGCATCCTAGCTGACTGAGACTCCGGCTGTACAGTCACTTTCCTCCCGGGTGATCTGTAATCCAGCAGAGAAGATGCAATATATCACACGGGGGTAATCCATCAGGCAGCATAGGTAACAGGGCCATAGGAGACACAGAGCGTCCTAGCTGACTGAGACTCCGGCTGTACAGTCACTTTCCTCCCGGGTGATCTGTAATCCAGCAGAGAAGATGCAATATATCACACGGGGGTAATCCATCAGGCAGCATAGGTAACAGGGCCATAGGAGACACAGAGCGTCCTAGCTGACTGAGACTCCGGCTGTACAGTCACTTTCCTCCCGGGTGATCTGTAATCCAGCAGAGAAGATGCAATATATCACACGGGGGTAATCCATCAGGCAGCATAGGTAACAGGGCCATAGGAGACACAGAGCGTCCTAGCTGACTGAGACGCCGGCTGTACAGTCACTTTCCTCCCTCCCGGGGGATCTGTAATCCAGCAGAGAAGATACAATGTATCACACGGGGGTAATCCATCAGGCAGCATAGGTAACAGGACTATAGGAGACACAGAGCGTCCTAGCTGACTGATACTCCGGCTGCACAGTCACTTTCCTCCCTCCCGGGTGATCTGTAATCCAGCAGAGAAGATACAATGTATCACACGGGGGTAATCCATCAGCAGCATAGGTAACAGGGCCATAGGAGACAGAGCGTCCTAGCTGACTGATACTCCGGCTGCACAGTCACTTCCCTCCCGGGTGATCTGTAATCCAGCAGAGAAGATACAATGCAACACACGGGGGTAATCCATCAGGCAGCATAGGTAACAGGGCCATAGGAGACACAGAGCATCCTAGCTGATTTATACTCCAGCTGTACAGTCACTTTCCTCCCGGGTGATCTGTAATCCAGCAGAGAAGATACAATGTAACACACGGGGTAATCCATCAGGCAGCATAGGTAACAGGACCATAGGAGACAGAGCGTTCTAGACAGTGGACTATTTATGCTGTGTAGATTTATATATATATATATATATATATATATATATAAATCTCATCATCGCTAACTAATATATTATGCACAGTTTGCTAATTGTTTTTAATGTTGTGTTTTATATTAAATGCGACTAAAGATTTTTAGACCCGTTCCATCTCCACTGAATGTTTCTATGTGATCAGCGCTGTTTTATTACTTGTGTGTGGTAGGCACAGACACAACTGCGAGAGCACAAATATTGGAGGTGCTCGATCGCTCACAGAGCTGATTACTATGGGACCTGGCCAAAATATCTGCATATCTCCACTTGAGGTGAGGAACTCGAGGCATAAATATGTCTAGCTGTAAGAGGAATCCTCTATAATTCTATGTAATCCAGCAATAGTCTGACTTACAATTTGATCAGCTCTTCATCTAAGACATAATATAGACGATATATTATGTGACAGTATAGAGGTGGTGACGTGGGCGGGGTGGGTGCGGACGTGCGGCACTGGTCTGGTATGTTAGAAGTTAAATCTTAGATGAGGACTAGAAGAGCGAGCAGCAGCAGTGAGCGTGCAGGTGGTGGTCCTGCTGCTGAGAGATCATGGGGTGGGGGGGAATTGGGAATGAATAATGAACAGTGTGGGGGGCAGAGGTGGTAATAATAACTAAGCAAGGACTGGAGATAGTATGTATGTAGTATGAGTTGCAACTTGCAGTAGGTGCTGGGTCTGAGGAGGGGGCTACCTAAGGAGCCGTGCCTCTGAGACATTGAGTTAAGTGCGTGTGCATTTGCTGAGCTGTGGTGGTAGGGAAGGAGGGTGACTGAGTTCTAGCTCAGGAGGAGCACTGTGTATAAGTGACTTCACACTTCAGGGGTCATTTGCTGAACTGTTGTGGTAGGGAAGGAGGGTGACTGAGTTCTAGCTCAGGAGGAGCACTGTGTATAAGTGACTTCACACTTCAGGGGTCATTTGCTGAGCTGTTGTGGTGATAGGGAAGGAGGGTGACTGAGTTCTAGCTCAGGAGGAGCACTGTGTATAAGTGACTTCACACTTCAGGGGTCATTTGCTGAGCTGTGGTGATAGGGAAGGAGGGTGACTGAGTTCTAGCTCAGGAGGAGCACTGTGTATAAGTGACTTCACACTTCAGGGGTCATTTGCTGAACTGAGTGGGGGTGGCTGAAGCTGAAAGGGGGTGTAGTCAGCATCTCAGCATGTGGCATGCTGATGGCTACCATCCCACAGCATCGGGAACCCGGTACCACAATCTCAACCGCAGGCAAGTTAAGTATTGGGCAGTAGGGAGAGGGTTAGGGATTGGTGGGGGTTCGGTTTAGGGTGCGAGGATGGGGTTGTTAGGTTTAGACACTCGGGGGGCGGGGGCGCACTCCAACATTCCTCGCACAGGGTGCTGGAACACCTGGGGCCGGTCCTGATTATCACTGACACCGCAGAGTGAATTTACACTACAACAACTTGATACAACTAGATACCAACAAGGCTGCTCTTATTCATCTAGCTGCATTGTGCTGGCAATCACAGTATGATGAACAACTGAGTATTAATCTCATATATCCACTTCTGTTGTACTGACGATCTATACAGAGGATGAATCATTGGTCTAGTACCTGAGAAAATAACCAGCTTCATACCTAAAAGAAGCTATATTATATATAATATCCACCTACAGCACATGGCTATTATTGTATCTAAATTATATTATATATAATATCCACCTACAGCACATGGCTATTATTGTATCTATATTATATATAATATCCACCTACAGCACATGGCTATTATTGTATCTATATTATATATAATATCCACCTACAGCACATGGCTATTATTGTATCTATATTATATATATATATAATATCCACCTACAGCACATGGTTATTATTGTATCTATATTATATTATATATAATATCCACCTACAGCACATGGTTATTATTGTAGCTATATTATATTACATATAATATCCACCTACAGCACATGGTTATTATTGTATCTATATTATACTATATATAATATCCACCTACAGCACATGGTTATTATTGTATCTATATTATATATAATATCCACCTACAGCACATGGTTATTATTGTATCTATATTATATTATATATAATATCCACCTACAGCACATGGCTATTATTGTATCTATATTATATTATATATAATATCCACCTACAGCACATGGTTATTATTGTATCTATATTATATTATATATAATATCGACCTACAGCACATGGCTATTATTGTATCTATATTATATTATATAGAATATCCACCTACAGCACATGGCTATTATTGTATCTATATTATATTATATATAATATCCACCTACAGCACATGGCTATTATTGTATCTATACTATATATAATATCCACCTACAGCACATGGTTATTATTGTATCTATACTATATATAATATCCACCTACAGCACATGGCTATTATTGTATCTATATTATATATAATATCCACCTACAGCACATGGCTATTTTTGTATCTATATTATATTATATATAATATCCACCTACAGCACATGGCTATTATTGTATCTATATTATATATAATATCCACCTACAGCACATGGTTATTATTGTATCTATATTATATATAATATCCACCTACAGCACATGGTTATTATTGTATCTATATTATATATAATATCCACCTACAGCACATGGTTATTATTGTATCTATATTATATTATATTATATATAATATTCACCTACAGCACATGGTTATTATTGTATCTATATTATATATAATATCCACCTACAACACATGGCTATTATTGTATCTCTATTATGTTATATAAAATAGCCACCTACAGCACATGGTTATTATTGTATCTATATTATATAGAATATCCACCTACAGCACATGGCTATTATTGTATCTATATTATATTATATATAATATCCACCTACAGCACATGGTTATTATTGTATCTATATTATATAGAATATCCACCTACTGCACATGGCTATTATTGTATCTATATTATACTATATATAATATCCACCTACAGCACATGGTTATTATTGTATCTATATTATATATAATATCCACCTACAGCACATGGTTATTATTGTATCTATATTATATATAATATCCACCTACAGCACATGGTTATTATTGTATCTATATTATATTATATATAATATCCACCTACAGCACATGGTTATTATTGTATCTATATTATATTATATATAATATCCACCTACAGCACATGGTTATTATTGTATCTATATTATATTATATATAATATCCACCTACAGCACATGGTTATTATTGTATCTATATTATATTATATATAATATCCACCTACAGCACATAGTTATTATTGTATCTATATTATATATAATATCCACCTACAGCACATGGTTATTATTGTATCTATATTATATATAATATCCACCTACAGCACATGGCTATTATTGTATCTATATTATATATAATATCCACCTACAGCACATGGCTATTATTGTATCTGTACTATATATAATATCCACCTACAGCACATGGTTATTATTGTATCTATATTATATTATATATAATATCCACCTTCAGCACATGGCTATTATTGTATCTCTATTATGTTATATATAATATCCACCTACAGCACATGGCTATTATTGTATCTCTATTATATTATATATAATATCCACCTACAGCACATGGTTATTATTGTATCTATATTATATTATATATCATATCCACCTACAGCACATGGCTATTATTGTATCTATATTATATTATATATCATATCCACCTACAGCACATGGCTATTATTGTATCTATATTATAAATAATATCCACCTACAGCACATGGCTATTATTGTATCTATATTATATTATATATAATATCCACCTACAGCACATGGTTATTATTGTATCTATATTATATTATATATAATATCCACCTACAGCACATGGCTATTATTGTATCTGCTGATATAAGGATATAAATAAATGAGACAACAAAGCATCTGGGTAATATTTATTCATATGAGCCACATATAGAAGAGACTTTATACTCCAGACAACACAAACGCATAATTAATCATTATCTATAGACATAATAGTTGATTATGAGAGGTGTATACTAATATAAGTCGGCCCAATTAAGTGACATAACCCTTAGTATATCATTTAATTCTATTTTCTCTCTTCAATCCTTATTTTTATACTTAGCCGTTCATGAATCTTTAGAGGGACCATATACATTTTTAGTACATACTTAATAAAAGTTAATTTTTAGTAATTCATTATAAACCTCCTGATTGGTGCACCTATATACCACCCCTTTTCTTCCTCTTGTTGTACCGGGGAGCAGGTTATGTAAGGAATATAGACTGGGTCCTGTATACGTTTGGTAGTACAGTCTCCTCCACAGCCTCATATTACATTCATTTCTCAGTGATGTCAGATACACTTACTGCTATTATATCAGGGTATATACCTACATGATCTAACTCTATATAATGTGTCTGTGACGTCACCAGATGTCAGATACACTTACTGCTATTATATCAGGGTATATACCTACATGATCTAACTGTATATAATGTGTCTGTGATGTCACCAGATGTCAGATACACTTACTGCTATTATATCAGGGTATATACCTACATGATCTAACTGTATATAATGTGTCTGTGATGTCACCAGATGTCAGATACACTTACTGCTATTATATCAGGGTATATACCTACATGATCTAACTGTATATAATGTGTCTGTGACATCACCAGATGTCAGATACACTTACTGCTATTATATCAGGGTATATACCTACATGATCTAACTGTATATAATGTGTCTGTGATGTCACCAGATGTCAGATACACTTACTGCTATTATATCAGGGTATATACCTACATGATCTAACAGTATATAATGTGTCTGTGACGTCACCAGATGTCAGATACACTTACTGCTATTATATCAGGGTATATACCTACATGATCTAACTGTATATAATGTGTCTGTGATGTCACCAGATGTCAGATACACTTACTGCTATTATATCAGGGTATATACCTACATGATCTAACTGTATATAATGTGTCTGTGACGTCACCAGATGTCAGATACACTTACTGCTATTATATCAGGATATATAACTACATGATCTAACAGTATATAATGTGTCTGTGATGTCACCAGATGTCAGATACACTTACTGCTATTATATCAGGGTATATATATACATGATCTAACAGTATATAATGTGTCTGTGATGTCACCAGATGTCAGATATATATCCTGATATAATAGCAGTAAGTGTATCTGACATCTGGTGACATCACAGACACATTATATACTGTTAGATCATGTATATATATACCCTGATATAATAGCAGTAAGTGTATCTGACATCTGGTTACATCACAGACACATTATATACTGTTAGATCATGTAGTTATATATCCTGATATAATAGCAGTAAGTGTAACTACATGATCTAACTGTATATAATGTGTCTGTGATGTAACCAGATGAGAGATAATTGGTGACAAATTGGGACTGATAATAACTGGGAATTTACCTCTTTGACGTCCTTTAGGGGTTGTTATTGGTAATTTATACCCCAGGATAATTCACTTTGCAGCCCCATTGGGACAAAACATCATAACATTTAAAATTTGTTATCCTGGAGAGATACAAGAATCCACAGAGTGTATATGAGCTGCAGAATAGATACAGTATACATATGAGTATAATAAATGATACATTGTAGACACCACGGAGTGTATATGAGTTGCAGAATAGATACAGTATACATATGAGTATAATAATATATACATTGTAGACACCACGGAGTGTATATGAGCTGCAGAATAGATACAGTATACATATGAGGAGTATAATAATATATACATTGTAGTAACCACGGAGTGTATATGAGCTGCAGAATAGATACAGTATACATGAGGAGTATAAGAAATGATACATTGTAGTAACCACAGAGTGTATGTGATCTGCAGAATAGATACAGTATACATATGAGGAGAATAATAAATGATACATTGTAGTAACCACGGAGTGTATATGATCTGCAGAATAGATACAGTATACATATGAGTATAATAAATGATACATTGTAGTAACCACGGAGTGTATATGATCTGCAGAATAGATACAGTATACATATGAGTATAATAAATGATACATTGTAGTAACCACAGAGTGTATATGAGCTGCAGGATACAGTATACATATGAGGAGTATAATAAATAATACATTGTAGTAACCACAGAGTGTATATGAGCTGCAGAATAGATACAGTATACATATGAGTATAATAAATGATACATTGTAGTAACCACAGAGTGTATATGATCTGCAGAATAGATACAGTATACATATGAGGAGTATAATAAATGATACATTGTAGTAACCACAGAGTGTATATGAGCTGCAGAATATAGTATACATATGAGGAGTATAATAAATGATGCATTCTAGACATCACGGAGTGTATATGAGCAGCAGTATCGATACAGTATACATATGAGGAGTATAATAAATGATACATTGTAGACACCACAGAGTGTATATGAGCTGCAGAATAGATACAGTATACATATGAGTATAATAAATGATACATTGTAGTAACCACAGAGTGTATATGATCTGCAGAATAGATACAGTATACATATGAGGAGTATAATAAATGATACATTGTAGTAACCACGGAGTGTATATGAGCTGCAGAATAGATATAGTATACATATGAGTATAATAAATGATGCATTGTAGACACCACGGAGTGTATATGAGCTGCAGGATACAGTATACATATGAGTATAATAAATGATACATTGTAGTAACCACAGAGTGTATATGATCTGCAGAATAGATACAGTATACATATGAGGAGTATAATAAATGATACATTGTAGTAACCACGGAGTGTATATGAGCTGCAGAATAGATATAGTATACATATGAGTATAATAAATGATGCATTGTAGACACCACGGAGTGTATATGAGCTGCAGAATAGATACAGTATACATATGAGTATAATAAATTATACATTGTAGTAACCACAGAGTGTATGTGATCTGCAGAATAGATACAGTATACATATGAGGAGTATAATAAATGATACATTGTAGTAACCACGGAGTGTATATGATCTGCAGAATAGATACAGTATACATATGAGGAGTATAATAAATGATACATTGTAGTAACCACAGAGTGTATATGAGCTGCAGAATAGATACAGTATACATATGAGGAGTATAATAAATCACACATTGTAGACACCACGGAGTGTATATGAGCAGCAGTATCGATACAGTATACATATGAGGAGTATAATAAATGATACATTGTAGACACCACAGAGTGTATATGAGCTGCAGAATAGATACAGTATACATATGAGGAGTATAATAAATGATACATTGTAGTAACCACAGAGTGTATATGAGCTGCAGAATTGATACAGTATACATATGAGGAGTATAATAAATCACACATTGTAGACACCACGGGGTGTATATGAGCAGCAGTATCGATACAGTATACATATGAGTATAATAATGATACATTGTAGTAACCACGGAGTGTATATGAGTTGCACAATAGATACAGTATACATATGAGTATAATAAATGATACATTGTAGTAACCACAGAGTGTATATGAGCTGCAGAATAGATACAGTATACATATGAGGAGTATAATAAATGATACATTGTAGACACCATGGAATGTATATGAGCTGCAGAATAGATATAGTATACATATGAGTATAATAAATGATACATTGTAGACACCACAGAGTGTATATGAGCTGTAGAATAGATATAGTATACATATGAGGACTATAATAAATGATACATTGTAGTAACCACAGAGTGTATATGATCTGCAGAATAGATACAGTATATATATGAGGAGTATAATAATAGATACATTGTAGTAACCACGGAGTGTATATGATCTGCAGAATAGATACAGTATACATATGAGGAGTATAATAAATGATACATTGTTGTAACCACAGAGTGTATATGATCTGTTGAATAGATACAGTATACATATGAGGAGTATAATAAATGATACATTGTAGTAACCACAGAGTGTATATGAGCTGCAGAATTGATACAGTATACATATGAGGAGTATAATAAATCACACATTGTAGACACCACGGAGTGTATATGAGCTGCAGAATAGATACAGTATACATATGAGTATAATAATGATACATTGTAGACACCACGGAGTGTATATGAGCTGCAGAATAGATACAGTATACATATGAGTATAATAATGATACATTGTAGACACCACGGAGTGTATATGAGCTGCAGAATAGATACAGTATACATATGAGGAGTATAATAAATGATACATTGTAGACACCACAGAGTGTATATGAGCTGCAGAATATACAGTATACATATGAGGAGTATAATAAATGATACATTGTAGTAACCACAGAGTGTATATGATCTGCAGAATAGATACAGTATACATATGAGTATAATAAATTATACATTGTAGTAACCACAGAGTGTATATGATCTGCAGAATAGATACAGTATACATATGAGGAATATAATAAATGATACATTGTAGTAACCACGGAGTGTATATGAGCTGCAGAATAGATACAGTATACATATGAGTATAATAAATGATACATTGTAGTAACCACAGAGTGTATATGAGCTGCAGGATACAGTATACATATGAGTATAATAAATTATACATTGTAGACACCACGGAGTGTATATGAGCTGCAGAATAGATACAGTATACATATGAGGAGTATAATAAATGATACATTGTAGTAACCACAGAGTGTATATGAGCTGCAGGATACAGTATACATATGAGTATAATAAATGATACATTGTAGTAACCACAGAGTGTATATGAGCTGCAGGATACAGTATACATATGAGTATAATAAATGATACATTGTAGTAACCACGGAGTGTATATGAGCTGCAGAATAGATATAGTATACATATGAGGAGTATAATAAATGATGCATTCTAGACATCACGGAGTGTATATGAGAAGCAGTATAGATACAGTATACATATGAGGAGTATAATAAATGATACATTGTAGTAACCACAGAGTGTATATGAGCTGCAGAATAGATACAGTATACATATGAGGAGTATAATAATATATACATTGTAGTAACCACGGAGTGTATATGAGCTGCAGAATAGATACAGTATACATATGAGGAGTATAATAAATGATACATTGTAGTAACCACAGAGTGTATATGAGCTGCAGAATAGATACAGTATACATATGAGGAGTATAATAAATGATACATTGTAGTAACCACAGAGTGTATATGAGCTGCAGAATAGATACAGTATACATATGAGGAGTATAATAAATGATACATTGTAGTAACCACGGAGTGTATATGAGCTGCAGAATAGATACAGTATACATATGAGGAGTATAATAAATGATGCATTCTAGACATCACGGAGTGTATATGAGCAGCAGTATAGATACAGTATACATATGAGGAGTATAATAAATGATACATTGTAGACACCACAGAGTGTATATGAGCTGCAGAATACATACAGTATACATATGAGGAGTATAATAAATGATGCATTCTAGACATCACGGAGTGTATATGAGCAGCAGTATAGATACTGTATACATATGAGGAGTATAATAAATGATACATTGTAGACACCACAGAGTGTATATGAGCTGCAGAATAGATACAGTATACATATGAGGAGTATAATAAATGATACATTGTAGTAACCACAGTGTTTATGAGATGCAGAATAGATACAGTATACATATGAGTATAATAAATGATACATTGTAGTAACCACGGAGTGTATATGAGCTGCAAAATAGATACAGTATACGTATGAGGAGTATAATAAATGATACATTGTAGACACCACGGAGTGTATATGAGCTGCAGAATAGATACAGTATACATATGAGGAGTATAATAAATGATACATTGTAGACACCACAGAGTGTATATGAGTTGCAGAATAGATACAGTATATATATGAGGAGTATAATAAATGATACATTGTAGTAACCATAGTGTATATGAACTGCAGAATAGATACAGTATACATATGAGGAGTATAATAAATGATACATTGTAGACACCACGGAGTGTATATGAGCTGCAGAATAGATACAGTATACATATGAGGAGAATAATAAATGATACATTGTAGTAACCACAGAGTGTATATGAGCTGCAGAATAGATACAGTATACATATGAGGAGTATAATAAATGATACATTGTAGACACCACGGAGTGTATATGAGCTGCAGAATAGATACAGTATACATATGAGGAGTATAATAAATGATATATTGTAGTAACCACGGAGTGTATATGAGCTGTAGAATAGATACTGTATACATATGAGGAGTATAATAAATGATACATTGTAGACACCACGGAGTGTATATGAGCTGCAGAATAGATACAGTATACATATGAGGAGTATAATAAATTATACATTGTAGTAACCACAGAGTGTATATGAGCTGCAGAATAGATACAGTATACATATGAGGAGTATAATAAATGATACATTGTAGTAACCACAGAGTGTATATGAGCTGCAGAATAGATACAGTATACATATGAGGACTATAATAAATGAAACATTGTAGACACCACGGAGTGTATATGAGCTGCAGAATAGATACAGTATACATATGAGGACTATAATAAATGATACATTGTAGACACCACGGAGTGTATATGAGCTGCAGAATAGATACAGTATACATATGAGGAGTATAATAAATGATACATTGTAGACACCACGGAGTGTATATGAGCTGCAGAATAGATACAGTATACATATGAGGACTATAATAAATGATACATTGTAGACACCACGGAGTGTATATGAGCTGCAGAATAGATACAGTATACATATGAGGAATAATAAATGATACATTGTAGTAACCACAGAGTGTATATGATCTGCAGAATAGATACAGTATACATATGAGTATAATAAATTATACATTGTAGTAACCACAGAGTGTATATGATCTGCAGAATAGATACAGTATACATATGAGGAGTATAATAAATGATACATTGTAGTAACCACAGAGTGTATATGATCTGCAGAATAGATACAGTATACATATGAGTATAATAAATGATACATTGTAGTAACCACAGAGTGTATATGATCTGCAGAATAGATACAGTATACATATGAGGAGTATAATAATATATACATTGTAGTAAACACGGAGTGTATATGAGCTGCAGAATAGATACAGTATCATATGAGGAGTATAATAAATGATACATTGTAGTAACCACGGAGTGTATATGAGCAGCAGAATAGATACAGTATACATATGAGTATAATAAGACATACATTGTACAAAACGTTATACTCTGGCTAATTTGTCTGTACTGTAAAAGGAATCAGATGATATTCTCTATGAAATATCTGTTTTGGGATCACCAATGACTGTGAAATAAATAGACATAAGAGTACAGAGAATAATATTGAGGGATTAGGAATAAAGAATTGATTATCACAATATATAATGATATATAACAAGTGAGAAAGACACGTATATATACACATAAATATGAGCAATTAATGGTAGGGACGTACAGCTCAGAATTTCTGTATTACACGCTTCATTCTATAGTCACATTTCTAATTGTCTATCTTTTATTATCTCACTGACTGTATATAATCTATACATGTTACAGCTAACAATAAGTTATATATTATACATGTGCACCAATGACAGACAACCTCTTCTAGTTCTTCCTTGGTGTTAGCAGAACAAGGCAGTGACCCTCCTGATGAGTAGAGGAGACCATTGGGAGAGGCTGAGAGAGGAGGTTACAGAGAGTAGATTGGAGACATGAGGAGATTGTGGACTGTCAGTAGTGATACTGATATCACCCATGATGATGGTGGAGATGTCTGAGGATAGGAAGTGAGGGAGCCAGGCAGAAATAGGTTCCAGAGATTGTTGGGTGGCCCAGGTGGGTGATAGACAGCAACACGCAGAGAGAAAGGGGTGACAGTCCTGATAGAATGTACAAATGATGTAACTGTGAGTGATGGTACCTGTGGGAGATCTGTGTATGTGATAGATTGGGACAGTAATATTCCTACCCCACCTCCTTTACTATCACCAGGCCTGGAGGAGTGTGACGTGTAGTCACCGTGTGACAGTGCTGCAGGGGAGGGAGCGTCTGATTGTGTGAGCCATGTTTCTGTTATCGCCAGAAGGTTGAGGTTCTATGAGATAAAGGTCATGGATGGATGTAAAGTTGTTGCAGACAGAGCGTGCATTCCATAAGGCACATTATAGTGACTGGGAGGGTGATGGGAGAAACATGATGTTTATGAGGTTTGCTGGATTTATATTCCATAATGAGTGGGGCCTGGATTTGGAGATATGTCACCAGCTAATAGAAGCAGGAGAGAGATAATTATAGTAGTAGGACGTGTATGAAAGATTTTTATTCTGACAGGTCAAGGATGTTTGTCAGTGTATATAGATAACAAGAAAGCTCATGTGTGTATATAAGAGGGGAGTAGAGTAATGAGGAGGCAATGTGTACAGAGGGGTGACATACAGGGAGAGTGACAGATGTAATAGCCTTAGAGAAGATACCATGGAGTGATATAGGAAAAAGCTCATGTGTGTATATAAGAGGGGAGTAGAGTAATGAGGAGGCAATGTGTACAGAGGGGTGAGATACAGGGAGAGTGACGGATGTAATAGCCTTAGAGAAGATACTATGGAGTGATATAGGAAAAAGCTCATGTGTGTATATAAGAGGGGAGTAGAGTAATGAGGAGGCAATGTGTACAGAGGGGTGACATACAGGGAGAGTGATGGATGTAATAGCCTTAGAGAATATACCATGGAGTGATATAGGAAAAAGCTCATGTGTGTATATAAGAGGGGAGGAGAGTAATGAGGAGGCAATGTGTACAGAGGGGTGATATACAGGGAGAGTGACGGATGTAATAGCCTTAGAGAAGATACCATGGAGTGATATTAGAACAATCAATTTTTAAAACATGTTGATTTTGGAGAAAAAGGTGAAATTTGTAGGACAGGACATAAACAAATGTCAGGTTTGATTATGAAATTACCTGGTCAAAGATGGTGATCAGTGTATTACACTGTTTTTTTAAACTGTTTAAAAAACCCTTAGTTATTGCACACTTTGTGTATTACCACAGTTAGTTGCCCCCTCAGCTAGCTGCCCCATAAGACTGAATGGTAAGATATAGTCTGGCTGATAAGACTACATCTGAGACAATTGGTCAGTGGAATGAAATACAGAGTGATGAGAGGACATACATAGCACTGTGTGTGTGAGTATATAACAGGCAGTGTGCTACTATAATCTATGCTTCACTGATCCCCATCACACACAGGTAATGACAATTACAGCAACTCATTACATCACATACATATAACATCAGATGGAAGATGTGATGTTCTCCACGATGGACTGACATTGGGAATTTGTCTCCACATGGATCTCTTGGTTAGAGTACAAGGAGGCTGAGGATTACTTGCTTTTGGTTAGCAACACAAAATACATCTTTCCCTCCCTGTTCAGTCCTTTGTCTGTTCCCTTCTGTTGTCCATGACTGTGTAATATATACTTCCCTTTAATAAAGGTTGATTGTTGGGTGTAAAATGTGCCTATGTTTAGTCTACTGACTGCACTGTGTATTGTTCATTCTACTATTGCACAGAAACTTAGCCAAAAGTGTTGAAGAGTTTGAAGTATTTAAAGTATTATGTTTCAGGTCTATCAGGTCATATTTTTTTATGTAATAAGATTTGATTTCTGTGAAAAACATTTTCCACTCTTAGAACATGGAAATGGTTTTTCCACTGTGAGTTCTCTTATGTTTAAGAAGACTTGATTTCCGTGTAAAACATTTCCCACACTAATGGTGCATACACACGATCAGATTTTTTCTTCAGATATGGACGATAACGATTTAAAAATCGTTCAGTCGTTCATATCTGATGGAAAATCGTTCATATCTGACATGCCTGAACGATGGACGATCAACGATGCGCGTTCCCGTTTGTCAGATAACGATATCTGACATCTGATGGGTTTGCAGTCAGACTTGGACGATTCCATTCATTTTAATGCAGTCAAAAATCGTTCAATCGTTCAAATCGTTCAAATCGTTCAAAACTTTGGACAAATCGTCCAAATCGTTCAAATCGTTTAATCGTTCAGTCGTTCATCTGACAAATCTGACAAGTCTGACAAATCTGACCGTGTGTATGCTCCATATGAACATGGAAATGGTTTCTCACCTGTGTGAATTCTCTGATGTGTAACAAGATTTGATTTTCGTATAAAACATTTCCCACACTCAGAGCATAGATATGGTTTCTCCCCTGTGTGGCTTCTCTGATGTGCAACAAGATCTGATGTAATTGTAAAACATTTCCCACACTCAGAACATGGAAATGGTTTCTCACCTGTGTGATATCTCTGATGTATAACAAGATGCGATTTCTGTGTAAAACATTTCCCACATTCAGAGCATGGAAATGGTTTCTCCCCTGTATGAGTTCTTTGATGTGTAACAAGATATGTTTTCCTTGTGAAAGATTTCCCACATTCAGAACAGAGAAAGCTTTTATCACCTCTGTGAGCTGTACTGTGTGTAGCAATATTGGAGGTATCAGGGGAATATTCCTCATGATTAGAGGGACCAGATGATATATCCGCACTGTGAGGTACTGGATGCAAATTTAGAGTAATGGCGATGTCTCCTAGAGAATCCTGTCTGATGTTATCTTCGATCTTAAAATTAGGACACAAAATGAGATCTCCCTCCGAGGTATTCTTGATTGTGCGTCCATCTGTAGGAAATAAAATAAAATGTATGGATACAATTCCTACTATTACTAAGTTCTCAATATTTAGTGGTTCTGTTTCTTTTTCCAGATTACAAGTAATTATGATACATTTACAAAATAACAAAGATGACTCTCGTCTTAAAATATAAAGAAAACCACACCACCCAGCTGTTACAGCCCTCGTCAGTTGGCATTGGGTATTTCACAGGCTTTACACATGTGCAGGATATACTGTGGGTGAGGGGTATAGACAGCACATAAGGGGGTGTATAGCAGTAATGTGTACAGTTAGGCTGTCATGTTGTGTATATGCAACATTGCCAGGTGACATATGACAGGTATTAGAGGAAGTCTATCTGTGGCCATGTCCTCTGTCTGTCTCTGAGGCAGGAAGCACAGAACAGCTGGAGGGTGCGGGATGTCACACATGACTATGAGGAGATAACTAGAGGAGGGACCCCTCATTATCATAGATACCCCTCCTCATTACCAATCCACACCACAGGGGGTAACTAGTAATCAGGGGGAGTGTACATCACACCCTGCCCCCCTGCAGGGATACCCAATACCAGGGTACACACTGAGTTACCTGCACAGGGGTGTACACCTACATTGTGGGCACTGAGCTGTATTACAAGGACAGGAGGGGGTTGGGGCTCAATACTTGTAACGTCCTCTGGGGGTGGAGTTTAGGCTCCTACAAGATACTGGAGAGCAGTGCTTTGTCTCCTGCCAGCAGGACGGTATTACAGGATGGTACAGTGGGAAGAAGACCAGGCCTTGGCAGTGTTAGGCTGCTGGACTAGGGATCCCCTCACACTTCTGCAGAACATTGCACCTGAGAGTTGTGTCACTGGATGGGCATGCAGGAGGTGATTGCAGTGACTGACATCCGTCAGTACTTGGGGTGTGGGCTGCTGCCCCCTCCCAGGTACACTGTGTGAGTAACATCTGATCTAAGGGACTGGTCATTAACATGACGACTGCTTTAGGTACCACTTAGTGTGATGTACTCTATTGTATTACTACCATAACTCACAATAAAGATACATTTGTATTTTCCCTGCTGTCTTGTCTGTACGATCAATGAAGTGTTGACTTCTAAAATGTTTAAATGATAGAGAGCAGGAGTATACTAGGGGCTGATGGCTTCTAATGTATGAGATACACAGAGAGTGTGGGGAGGAGACTGGTCAGATCTCTGGGCTGGTAACACACAGTGACATGATATGACGGTGAGAGCAGGAGTATAATAGGGGCTGATGGCTCCTGATGTACGAGATACACCAGAGAGTGTGGGGAGGAGACTGGTCAGATCTCTGGGCTGGTAACACACAGTGACATGATGTGAGGGGGAGAGCAGGAGTATAATAGAGGCTGATGGCTCCTGATGTATGATATACACTAGAGAGTGTGGGGAGAAGACTGGTCAGATCTCTGGGCTGGTAACACACAGTGACATGATGTGACGGTGAGAGCAGGAGTATAATAGGGGCTGATGGCTCCTGACTCCGCCACTGGGCAGATACATTTCCCTCATTACTTTGTACTGTTGTAGTGACTAAGCAAGAAGCATATATGACTCTTTGCTGAGTGTTTATTACTCACCTGTACTGATATTTGTAGGGATTTCCTCCTCCTTACAGTGCTGATCACCCATCACATACGTCTCTTCTTCTCTGTCTATAACTTCTACCTTCATATCAGTCACATACGTCTCTTCTTCTCTGTCTATATCTTCTACCTTCATATCAGTCACATACGTCCCTTTTCCCTCTATATCTTCTACCTTCATATCAGTCACATACCTCTCTTCTTCTCCCTCTATATCTTCTGCCTTCATATCAGTCACTTACATCTCTTCTTCTTCCTCTATACCTTCTGTCTTCATATCAGTCACATACGTCTCTTCTTCTCCCTCTATATTATCAGCCTTCATATCAGTTACATACGTCTCTTATTCTCCCTCTATATCTTCTGTCTTCATATCAGTCACATACGTCTCTTCTTCTCCCTCTATATTTTCAGCCTTTACATCAGTCACAGACATCTCTTCTTCTCCCTCTATATCTTCTGCCTTTATATTAGCCAGACTTTCACCCTAAGTAACCCACAAAACAATAAAATAAAGTTTAAAAATGTCAGATTTCATTAAATCGCATTAAGTATAAGAATTATGGTTAATAAGACACACACAGCTTCCAACAGATCATATAAAGACACTGTGGTATATTGGTGACACCCTAAATCCCAGCTACCTGATGCTCCTGTGGGATCCTGTGATTCTCCTCTGTACAATCCTGGGAATAAAGAGGACGGGGACATCTCTCTGGGGTATTGCTGTTACTGGGTCCATCTGTAGGAGACACACAGTGACTGGGTACATTGTATATATGTGATTATCAGGTGATGTGTGTATATAGGGGGTCCCCATACCTGCTCTCCCCTGTACAATAAATGACAGTCTCCTCTTACCCAGTGATGTGAGGGGCCGGTGATTCTCCATCATCACGTCCTTGTACAGACCCCTGTGTTCCTCTATATACTCCCCCTCCTGCATGGAGACATAGACAGTAACATCCTGACACATTATAGGAACCTGACACACACAATGATACAGTCATCACCCAGACACATCCCGTGGTGTTACTCTATAATGTCCTATTCCCAGCAGTCACCTCTCCAGTCATCACCCAGACACACCCCCTGGTGTTACTGTATAATGTCCCATTCCCAGCAGTCACCTCTCCAGTCATCATCCATACACATCCCCTGGTGTTACTGCATAATGTCCCATTCCCAGCAGTCACCTCTCCAGTAAGCAGCTGAATGATCCTATTGGTGAGTTCCAGGATCTTCTGGTCATTGTGTCTCTCCTGTATCAGTGAGTGAGGTGGAGGCACAGTGATGGGGTTCTGGGTCCTGCTCAGTCCTCCTGAAACATGGAGACGGCTGCTGGGCATCTGACACTTACCGGATGTCTTCTTTACTACTGTGTAATGAGGGAGACATAAATAAAAGGGTAAAATTATACTCATGGACCATTTATTGAGGTGTCATCAGTGCATAATATGCAAGTAGGGTCTGTCTGACTAATCGTATTTGTAACGGTTTACAATATATAGGAAAGTAGACAGAATCTAGCACATCTCCTGCCATCTTCATTTCAGTGATAGAAAAGAAACAAAACACGATACTGTGAGCAATGAGATATATCCCAGCTCCTGTGAGGACTGAGGCACTGATACTATATCTCCCTGTATTATTACTATAGATATAAGTGATGTCACTGTGACACTCCCAGATCTTCTCACCTCCCCAGTCATGTCCCTGTATTATTACTATAGATATAAGTGATGTCACTGTGACACTCCCAGATCCTCTCACCTCCCCAGTCATGTCCCTGTATTATTACTATAGATATAAGTGACGTCACTGTGACACTCCCAGATCCTCTCACCTCCCCAGTCATGTCCCTGTATTATTACTATAGATATAAGTGATGTCACTGTGACACTCCCAGATCCCCTCACCTCCCCGGTCATGTCCCTGTATTATTACTATAGATATAAGTGATGTCACTGTGACACTCCCAGATCCCCTCACCTCCCCAGTCATGTCCCTGTATTATTACTATAGATATAAGTGATGTCACTGTGACACTCCCAGATCCCCTCACCTCCCCAGTCATGTCCCTGTATTATTACTATAGATATAAGTGATGTCACTGTGACACTCCCAGATCCTCTCACCTCCCCAGTCATGTCCCTGTATTATTACTATAGATATAAGTGATGTCACTGTGACACCCCCAGATCCCCTCACCTCCCCAGTCATGTCCCTGTATTATTACTATAGATATAAGTGAGGTCACTGTGACACTCTCAGATCTCCTCACCTCCCCAGTCATGTCCCTGTATTATTACTATAGATATAAGTGAGGTCACTGTGACACTCCCAGACCCCCTCACCTCCCCAGTCATGTCCCTGTATTATTACTATAGATATAAGTGATGTCACTGTGACACTCCCAGATCTCGTCACCTCCCCAGTCATGTCCCTGTATTATTACTATAGATATAAGTGATGTCACTGTGACACTCCCAGATCCCCTCACCTCCCCAGTCATGTCCCTGTATTATTACTATAGATATGTGATGTCACTGTGACACTCCCAGATCCCCTCACCTCCCCAGTCATGTCCCTGTATTATTACTATAGATATAAGTGATGTCACTGTGACACTCCCAGATCCTCTCACCTCCCCAGTCATGTCCCTGTATTATTACTATAGATATAAGTGATGTCACTGTGACACTCCCAGATCCCCTCACCTCCCCAGTCATGTCCCTGTATTATTACTATAGATATAAGTGATGTCACTGTGACACTCCCAGATCCTCTCACCTCCCCAGTCATGTCCCTGTATTATTACTATAGATATAAGTGATGTCACTGTGACACTCCCAGATCCGCTCACCTCCCCAGTCATGTCCCTGTATTATTACTATAGATATAAGTGAAGTCACTGTGACACTCCCAGACTCTCACCTCCCCAGTCATGTCCCTGTATTATTACTATAGATATAAGTGATGTCACTGTGACACTCCCAGATCCCCTCACCTCCCCAGTCATGTCCCTGTATTATTACTATAGATATAAGTGATGTCACTGTGACACTCCCAGACCCTCTCACCTCCCCAGTCATGTCCCTGTATTATTACTATAGATATAAGTGATGTCACTGTGACACTCCCATACTCTCTCACCTCCCCAGTCAGCAGGTAGATGATCTCCAGAGTGAGATTTAGTATACACTCAGTCATGTGACTTCTGTCAGTGTCCATCCTATTTATACAGGACACGTATCACCCTCACGTGACTTCTTGTAAAGATTATCTGGTTTCTCCAAGCTCAGTTGGCTATTAAAAATATAATTAGAATAAAGATTAGAGTATATATCATATTGAAACAGGAAAAACACACACACACATCACCCACCTAATACACACTGAACACTATACGCAGGCCACACTGATATCACACACCTGATACACACTGATCACTATACACAGGTCACACTGATATCACACACCTGATACACACTGATCATCACTGTACACAGGTCACACTGATATCACACTAATCACTATACACAGATCACACTGACATCACACACCTGATACACACTGATCACTATACACAGGTCACACTGATATCACACACCTGATACACACTGATCACTATACACCAGTGTGTATCAGATATGTTATATCATTGTCCCAAACCACCGGGGGGGGAGTTAGGATTAGGTACACCCCGGGAGGGTTAGGTTTAGGGTGCGGGAAGGGGGGTGGTGGTTAGAGTTAGGCACCACCCGGGGGGAGGTTAGGGTTAGGCACTAGGGAGGGGTGGTTAGGGTTATTCACCACAAAGGGAGGGTTAGGATAAGGGGGGGGGGGGGGAGAGGACAGGAGGGGGTGGAGAGGACAGGGTGGGGTTAAGGTACTTACCAGCTCTGCACCCATCATTTTACCCTACTTCTTTGCTCCCTCACCCCCATTATACGCCCTCCGATAGCACACCACATTTCCCAGCCAGCCTCTCTCCCCCACTACTGCCCTATTCCTCTGTCTCCTAATATCTGGGCAACTTGTGTGCAATCACCCATCTTATTTTCTCTGCTCCCACATCTGTAATAATTTCCATATATCCTTTAAACAATCCACAGGTGGTGCCAATTACCTCTGGTGATTCTGTGAGGAGACCTGGAAAACATGCACTGTCATGGTTCCCATCCCCTAGACCCAGGGTAGTAAGAGAGAAAGTGTGGGAAGCAGAGGGAGCTCCAAACAGGTCGGTGATAGTTATCTCACTGGTGATTCTGTGAGGAGACCTGGAAAACATGCACTGTTCCCTAAGGATGCTGGTCCCCTACACACAAGGTACTAAGCACCCTTTACACCAATACAAAGTCTCAGACAGGTGAGGAGTCAGCAGGGCCTATTACAGAGGACGTCTGTGCATCTTATACATCACCCGGTGTACACTATGGTGTCTCTCTGTGTATTCTGTCACTTCCACACTAATAACCACCTACTGAGGGTACTGACCACCAGCTACAGCTGCTACGTTCTGTATGGGGGGTCTGAGTGCACCGGACACCTCCCTTTCTCTATAGTCTGTTACCCACCGAGCAGTGACTGCTCCACCTGTAGTATAGTAACACCAGGGTCTGCTCCACCTGTATTATATGTAACACTAATAACCACCTACTGAGGGTACTGACCACCAGCTACAGCTGATACGTTCTGTATGGGGGGTCTGAGTGCTCCGGACACCTCCCTTTCTCTATAGTCTGTTACCCACCGAGCAGTGACTGCTCCATCTGTATATGTAACACCAGGGTCTGCTCCACCTGTATTATATGTAACACTAATAGCCACCTACTGAGGGTACTGACCACCAGCTACAGCTGATACGTTCTGTATGATTTTTAGAAAGTGTTTAGTATAAATATGGAGAAATGGAAGATCAGTCCTATCCCTGAGAAAGCACCAAACCATGTGAAACGCGTTGGTAACGAGTGGGCAGTGGACAGCGATTAACTGGAAACTTCCCTTCCTAACATCGGATGGCTAGTGATATCATCCAGTGGCGACACAACTCAGCACGCTGCATACGCTCATCATCATCGGTAACCTGGCCCCATCTTATCAGGCGTCAGACTGACCACAGAACGGGTGTTACAGGCGTACCTGCCGGGTATGTACCGGACCGTATACAGGAAGAAGACGACTATCTTAGGGTACGGTAGGGACAGGTCACCTTGTGATTGCTGTTACACATCACCCTCACAGGGACCCGTCCTTCCACATATTCTCATAGGAGCTATACACATAATCTCAGTGCTTGTGCTGATGTATGTATGTGTATTTCTTCTTTATATATAAGGATTACCTCCACATAAATATCAGCGCTCGGTATAATCATATTATATCCTATCCTTACACTACTGAGCTGCTTAGTACATCACAAGCGCAGGAAAAGCTTATTACTTTTACCTTAGTAACAACTGGCTGCTATATGTCACCGTGGTAACCAGCAATGCCGTATAACTAGATGCTATATGTCACCGTGGTAACCTGCAATGCTGTATAACTAGATGCTATAGGTCACCGTGGTAACCTGCAGTGCTGTATAACTAGATGCTATATGTCACCATGGTAACCTGCAATGCTGTATAACTAGATGCTATATGTCACCATGGTAACCTGCAATGCTGTATAACTACATGCTATGTGTCACCGTGGTAACCTGCAATGCTGTATAACTAGATGCTATATGTCACCGTGGTAACCTGCAATGCTGTATAACTAGATGCTATATGTCACCGTGGTAACCTGCAATGCTGTATAACTACATGCTATGTGTCTCCGTGGTAACCTGCAATGCTGTATAACTAGATGCTACATGTCACCGTGGTAACCTGCAATGCTGTATAACTACATGCTATGTGTCACCGTGGTAACCTGCAATGCTGTATAACTACATGCTATGTGTCACCGTGGTAACCTGCAATGCTGTATAACTAGATGCTATGTGTCACCGTGGTAACCTGCAATGCTGTATAACTACATGCTATGTGTCACCGTGGTAACCTGCAATGCTGTATAACTAGATGCTATATGTCACCGTGGTAACCTGCAATGCTGTATAACTACATGCTATAGGTCACCATGGTAACCTGCAATGCTGTATAACTAGATGCTGTATGTCACCGTGGTAACCTGCAATGCTGTATAACTAGATGCTGTATGTCACCGTGGTAACCTGCAATGCTGTATAACTAGATGCTATATGTCACCGTGGTAACCTGCAATGCTGTATAACTAGATGCTATATGTCTCCGTGGTAACCTGCAATGCTGTATAACTAGATGCTATATGTCACCGTGGTAACCTGCAATGCTGTATAACTAGATGCTCTGTGTCACCGTGGTAACCTGCAATGCTGTATAACTAGATGCTATATGTCACCGTGGTAACCTGCAATGCTGTATAACTAGATGCTATGTGTCACCGTGGTAACCTGCAATGCTGTATAACTAGATGCTCTGTGTCACCGTGGTAACCTGCAATGCTGTATAACTACATGCTATATGTCACCGTGGTAACCTGCAATGCTGTATAGCTAGATGCTATATGTTACTGTGGTAACCTGCAATGCTGTATAACTAGATGCTATGCTGCAGTAATATCTGGTTTTTTTTTTTGCAGATTGCTTATAATGAGAGAAATGGTAAGAACTTAGTTTTGTTAACTCTCTTTCATCGAAGTCCATAGGGTCCACAGGGAGAACTTGGGGTATAGGTTGGGAACCAAATCCGGGCACCACGCAGTTAAAATTTTCAGCTCCCAGGATTCACTGGATCCACTCTTCCTATAACCCTGCCCCCAAGCCAGAGGCACCTCAGTTTGTAAGTAGCCAAAGGCCGGAGGAGGAAAGATAGAGAGAGAAGACTGGAACACTCAAGAACCACACTCACAGAGAAGGAGATGGGAAACCGGTGACCAGTAACATAGCCCATATGAAGCCACGTGCGTCAGGGCGGGTGCCCTGTGGACTTCGAAGAAAGAGAGAGTTAACAAAAGGTAAGTTCTTACCATAACTCTCATTTAATTCTTCAGGGTCCATAGGCTCCACAGAGAGACCTTGGGGATGTCCCAAAGCAGTTCTTTTAAAGGGTGGAGATGCTCCTTCGCTGAGAGGAGAATACAGCGCCCAAAGGAAGCATCCTGAGAGTCAAAGGTATCTAATGCATAGAACCTTAGAAAGGTCTGGATGGAAGACCACGTAGCCGCCTTAAGGCTGAACAGCTGAGGCGCCACGACGAGCCACCCACGAGGGGCCCACAGACTGAGTAGAATGAACAGTAACAGAAGCCAGAACAGGAAGGCCATCCTGTGTGTAAGCCTCTGAGATACGAGTCATACGAAGCCATCTAGCCAATGTTTGTTTATTGGCCATCCTTTCCTGTGAAATTCATAGAGCACAAATAAGGAGTCTGATTTTCAAAAGGAACTGGTACGGTCCACGTAATCCTGAGAGCACGGACCACAGCCAATGAGGCCTCACCTACCGAGAGGACTAGTGACTGAAAAGCCAGTACAATAAGTTCCTGAAAAATATAGAACTTAGAAACCACTTTAGGAAGAAATACAGGCGAGTGTGACTCACAGGTGAAATATCTAGAAGAGGGAGCCACAGGAGAACGCTCCCAATTCCGACACTCTCCTGGCAGATGCAAACGCCATAAGAAAGAGAGTCTAAGCTATAAACTATGCAAGGTCTACTGGAACTAGTGTTTCAAATGGAGGCCCGCAGAACTACTGCCAAATCCAAGGAGCCCCTAGGGGGAACAAAGGGAGGTAGAATCCAGAGAACACCCTGAAGGAAGGTCTGGATACCCGGGAGTGGAGCAATTCTACATTGGAACCATACTGTCAGTGCAGAGACCTGCACTTTTAGGGAGGTCAGGCGGAGGGCTAGACCCAATCCAGCCTGAAGGAATGCCAGGACTCTGGAAATCCTAAACACTTGAAGATCGTAGCTACTAGTACGATACCATAAGAAATATGTATACCACACTCTGTGGTAGATCCCAGCAGAAGCTGGCTTACATGCTCCAAGCATCCTGATGACAGAGCCAGAGAATCCTTTGGACCTCAGTAGGGACGCAGTCAAAGACAGACGATCCAGGTGCGGGAAAAGGCAAGGATCCTGAGACAACAGGTCCAGACGTTGAGGTAGCGGGAATGGAGTGTCAATGGAGAGACTCCAAAAATGTAAGTACCAGTGATGTCTAGGTCAAGCTGGAGTCACCAGCAAGATAGTACCTCCATCTTGTTTGAACTTCCAAAGAACTCGAGGAAGAAGGGAGACCGGAGGGAACAGGTACGCAAATTGGAAGGTCCACTTCACTGACAATGCATCGCCGAAAGTTGCTTTGATATCTCCAGTTCTGGACCCAAACACCGGCAGTCTGTGATTGTGTCGGGAGGCCATGAGGGCCACCTCTGCTCACTAGGATTAAAACATCTCTTGGTGAAGAGACCAGCCCCCTGGGATGTACGTCGTGACGGATGAGGAAGTCCGCTTCCCAATGGAGAACTCCCGGAATGAACACTGCAGAGATGGCCGGGAGGTGACCCTTGGCCCATGTCAGAATGTGTGACACTTCTGTCATTGCTGCCCGACTTCGAGTGTCTCCTTGATGTAAGCCACTGTTGTGACATTATCGGACTTAGGGCCTGATTCAGACCTGCTCACAAATTGCGGCCACTCGCTGGCAAAAAGGGGCTGGATATTTAAATTAAGCGCTCACACTGCATCTCGTAAGGATGCCCTCTATGTCTTAGCGAGCCCCGGCAATAAGCGCTCACTAGTGTATAAAGACACCCCCTTGCCACTCGCAACACACGTCACCTCTGGTATTTGAAGGATTAATCAGTAACATCGAGAGCCATCGGAGCTGCTTGCAGCGCTTGAGGTAGACCTTACCCTCCCAAAAGCACTGCAGGCAGTTCAGGGTAAAAAACAACCAAGTGCCGTGTTCAATGACGCTACTTTGCTAATTATGCACATCCATTAAACTCCGTTCTGACACCCAGACACGCCTGTGTTCGCAGCACCACTCCCCCGTTCACAAGCACCTGCCCCTGTTACCACCCACAAATGGCGCTGTCACTCATTCCATTGAGCAGTCTTTTCAGGGCGAGCGAGCAAAATCCAATCAATCGTACTAGTTTGCGCACGTGCACTGCAACTTTGCAGGCTAAAACGGGGGTACCCATAGTGATCCCCCATGTTTTTACAGTTTTAGGGGGCCCTACAATTTATTCCAGATACATTTCGTTTTTTATCGCAAATCCCACTTCGCAGGTTCCCATTTTCGTAGGTTTTATATTGAATACGGGGATAAAGCGGGCGCGCGCCCGATACTTTATCCCAGGAAAAGCTCCGATATGCAACGTAAACTTCGACAGCGAAGTTTACGTTTCATATTGAATACCCCTCAGAGAGTCGATCAGGCTCTATATAGCGCTCCCTTTCTGCTTATATTAAACCAGATTCCTAGTGATAGTGGGAGATGGACGCCTGGGAGCTGAAGGCAGATAGAATCTCAGATGTTCCAAACAGAGGGAGCAGCAATGCGTTTTGGCGATCTCTATAGCCTTTTTCTAGCTTAGATGAAAGGAGAGCTGGAGTGTGCTTATTTGTGCAGAGTGAATCTCAAAGGAAATACCACTGAGTTATTTGCAACACTAGTAGCTATATGGATACAATTTAACCACCATCTGGAATATCCAATACTAATAGCTACATTAGCTCATATACAGCTGCTTTATACGGGACATATATTTCTACTTCAGGGTCCATAGGGGGAGTCCACAGGGTTGACCTTGGGGTATAGCTGGATCTGGATCCACGGGCACCACGCAGTTAAAGCTTTTGCTGCTCCCAGGATGCACTTGGGTCCATCCTCCTCTATACCCCGCCCCCGAGCCACAGGCACCTCAGTTTCAGTTGATGCCCGGCCGGAGTCGGGTCACCCTTGGCGCAGGGTGGGCTGCTTTGCAGCCCCCTAAGCTTAATTTGGAGTTTTTTTTATTTAATCATTTAATTTTCAAAGGATTGAAGACGTCCATGCTGCCGCTCCTACACCCCGCTGGCGCCGCAACGCCAGTACAGATCTGGGGATCGCGGCAGGACCCCAGAATCTGTACTAGCCGGGCTCTGGGGACTCCCACGACTGCTGCCGGAAGAGCCGGGGAACAGGTAAGCCGCAGGTCGTCGCCTGACCTGGTCGCAAGCGATGTGCGCTCGCAACCGCGTCGATGGTGGGCCAGTGCGCATGCGCACGACGGAGCCGGCTCCGTCGTGCGCATGCGCGAGACCCGGATAGCGACGGGCACTCCGTCGCTCCGGGTCTCGTACCAAAGGGGGCGAGCTGTCGATGTTGAGTGACAGCTCGCCCCCTTTGGTGGGCGGGCCGGGGGAGTGGCTGCCCAAACGGAGGCGGCCCCACTGACATCACGAGTGATGTCAGTGGGAGAGATTTCGGGTCTGTTAGAGCCGAAATCTCTCTGGGGCTTGCGGCCACGAGACCCTACCACAAGGGTCTCGTCGCAAGCCCGATGGTCTTGACCATCGCGACCATCTTCCTGGCCGCTCGCTATAGCTGTGGGTGGTCACCACCAGCTATGCGAGCGGCCAGGAGGCCGTTCTAAAAAACAAGGAGGCCGGCCCTGATTCAGAGCGAGCACTCTGTCAGAGCGTCCGGCTCTGAATCAGGGCCAGTGTACACAGCACTATAGCCCTCCCAGATACTGAATTTGGCTGATTGTAGTGAAAGGTGCAGTGAGTATTACTTTCTGCATTGTATGTGACTTTTGCTAGTGCTGCTGTCTGTGCTAATTTTTTTCTACTTACTGACAGCTTATACCCATCCCTTTACTTCTCCTACGGCCCGGCAGGTGTGTGGGGTAAGGGCGTCTCTCAGGACCTCACTTATATAAATCACGTATTGGTGAGGTTGGTCACATACTGTTGTGTGCTGCTCAGTGCCATATCTGTGGGCTGTTGTGCTGCATACTTGTGGATGCGCAGGAGTCAAACTCTGATCTTCCTTATTGTGATATAAATTTATATGTTGTTATGTCTGATGAGGAGGTCGGGCGCTCCGCGGCTCCTACATTGTTCTCCTGCAGACGCTGCATTGCGGGAGTAAATAAGGAGGATTTATCATAGGATGGGCTGTGTGTGCGGTGCCAGCAGTTACCTGGTCCCTCTAACCCCCCAATGGCGCAGGACCCTCCTTGGGCGGTGTTTTCCCCGATGCTGGCTTCCATCGCGGACTGTCTGGCGGTCCCGCCCGCTGTCCCCCTTATGGGGTTGACCCAACCAGCCATCCCTCATTCCCCGGGTATACCGCAGTTATTGCAGTCTCCCCCTGGGTCTCAAACTGTTAGTCAATATGCGGGGGTGCCTATGTATATGCAGTCTCCCCCGGTAACGCAACAGTCTGTTATTCCCTTTCCGGGTTTCCCTCAGGCGGCTCAACCACCGTGGGTGGATGTACTCTCCAGTTCAGTCCAAAGTTTAGCAGCTTCAACTTCAGCCTTCCAATCTATGTTACATAGTGACGTGACTCAAAAGGCGTCTAAGCGCCCTGCTATGTTATCCCAGGCTGCGCAATTATCAGACACTGAGGCGTCCTCAGATGATGGGGAGTTGCTTGAGGATTATATATATATGCAGCAAAGTACAAAAGCGGCACTTGCAAACCAGTGAATGCAGTAGTGTCTTTAATCGATGTTTCGGGGTTCTGAGACCCCTTCTTCAGGAACACATACAATGTATGTGTTCCTGAAGAAGGGGTCTCGGAACCCCGAAACGTCGATTAAAGACACTACTGCATTCACTGGTTTGTAAGTCTCCGGAGCACAGCTTTTGTACTTTGCTGCACGACAGGAGTGATCTCCATATTGAAGGCACCAGGAGCAAGATACCGACCAATTGCGGTCTGCAGAGTGCCGGGCCTCTATTTGAGATATTCTTACTGACACTATTACAGGTTACGTTTTATTATTAGTAGGGCGAGTGTCCCAAAGAAGGGAGAATGTCCAGCTTCTGTTGTTACCTGTATAATGATAATGCAGCACCAGATTCTGCTCCAGCTGTATATTAATAACAAAAAGTTCTGCTCCACCTGTATTATGTAACACTGGGGTCTGCTCCACCTGATTAAAGAAAGTGCAGCACCAGAGGCTGCGCCAGCTGTACTATTATAACAAAAGGTCCTGCTCCACCTGTATTATACCAACACTGGCATCTGCTCTACCTGTATAATGATAATGCAGCACCAGAAGGATCTACTCCACCTGTTTCATATCAACATGATACCTGCTCCACCTGTATGATAATATTGAGACACCAGAGTCTGCTCCTCAAGTATAATAATAATAAATCCCATTACCTGCTGCCAGACACAACAATGGCCGATTTCTGCCTCTTCCTCCTGACACCGTCACCCGGAAGCTGCAGATACACTGGAAGAAACGCCCCTATAGATAGCCACGCCCCTCCCCTCCATGCAGCTATGGCTACTGAACTGCCCCGCCTCTATTATCATAGTGACCGCCCTCCTCTCATTCCCCTAAGTGCGAGTAGCCAATCAGGCGGCACAGAGTAGGAAGAACGTCCTGTAACTAAGAAGTTACCTCCACCTGCCGCTCACAGCTTCATCACTAGAGTAACATCTGTAGAGTGTAATGGTGTCCTCATGTACGGTGACCGGCGGCCATATTCTTATAGTCTCCCAGTCACAGAGCAGGGGGGCGGAGCCAAAGGGGCTTTAGCTGCCATTTTATCATAGACATTCCTGACAGCCGGAGCCAGGTAACCTGTCCTGTATATATTATATTATTATTATGTATTCGGGAGAGGGGACTGTACAGTGATATATGAGGGGGAATAACACAGCTCCCAGCACACACTGATATGTGGTATTATTATTATATAGGGGAGAGGGGACCGTACAGTGATATATGAGGGGGAATAACACAGCTCCCAGCACACACTGATATGTGCTATTATTATTATTATATAGGAGGGAGGGGACCATACAGTGATATACGAGGGGGAATAACACAGCTCCCAGCACACACTGATATGTGGTATTACAGTGTTCTCCCAGGCTGCTTTCTGCGGGCGCATCGCGCGGCAGAAGCAGCCTACCGCCCGGCACTTCCCCCCTGCCGCATTCCCGGTCACCCTCCTGCCGTGGAACGCTGGCCTCTGAAGCTATGATGTCATGACGTCACCCGCGACGTGTGGAGCCTGCCCTGCGCGCCTTCTGGTTCTAGTTAGATCCAGTCAGAGCGAGGCAGCGGGAATGGGAGCGCCGAGCAGCATATTAAGGTAAGTTCTGGGCTGGGCTGGGCTGGGACCCGTCTGGGGGCACTGCATATGGGGCCAGTCTGGGGGCACTTTATAGGGGCAAAACAAAACTACAGGAGGCAATGCATAAAGGGAAAAACTACATGGGGCAATGCATAAAGGGGAAACTATAGGGGCACAGTATAAAGGGCACAAATACAGGGGGCACTGCATATGGGGATAACTACAGGGGGCACTGCATAATGGGCACTTTTGACTGAGAGCCAGTGGGGGTGCACCCTGAGACCTGTCGGGCTGGAATGGTAAGGGAGGGCAGTGTTCTCCCCAGGCTGTTTTTTCCGGGTGCACCACCCGACACTTTGGGAGCCTGCAACTGGGGACGGTATTTGGGAACTGTATAAAAAGCACCAGATCCTACAGACTTTGCAGCTTTTCATAATAAGACAACTGGGCCTCTATTAAGAGGATAATTGATATATAAAAATGTTATTTCAAGTTTAAATCATTATAAGGTCAGGGTTTAAAACATTTTAGTATTGCGGAGGCCCCACCCGGCTACTTCTTGATACCACCAGGCTGGAAAAAAATTCTGGGGAGAACAATGAATACAGGTGGTGCAGACTCAGTTGTTCCTATAATACAGGTGGTGCAGACTCAGTTGTTCCTATAATACAGGTGGTGCAGACTCAGTTGTTACTATACTACAGGAGGTGCAGACTCAGTTGTTACTATACTACAGGAGGTGCAGGCTCATTACTATAATACAGGTGGTGCAAATACCAATATTACTATAATACAGGTGGTGCAGACCCAGTTGTTACTATAATACAGGTAATGCAGACTCAGTTGTCACTATGATACAGGTGGTGCAGACTCAGATGTTACTATAATACAGGTGGCGCAGACCCCGTTGTTACTATAATACAGGTGGTGCAGACCCAGTTGTTACTATAATACAAGTGGCGCAGACCCCATTGTTACTGTAATACAGGTGGCGCAGAGTCAGTAGTTACCATAATACCGGTGGTGCAGACTCCATCATTAGTATAATACAGGTGGCACAGACCATACTTGCTTGGTAACAGACTGCTATCTGGTGTCTTGGTAGCATTAAATGGGTCAGCGGGATTTGGTAAATATATGGAACGGTAGTGTATAGATCCCCTTCATTAGATGTACCTTGAAGTGACATTGAGTAAGTGCAGAAGTGCGGTTCCATACCCATAAAGGCCAACAAAAGAAGAAATTTGTCCCCTAGCTGTCTCGCTTTGTTTGCAACACGTCGCGCTTGGGGGCTCGCTTCACTTGCTACAGGTTTATATACCTCCTCTATGTCCACATGGTTAGTAGGGAATGACGTTGGACAGTAACTGATGAATTCAGGGTACATTTACGGAAGGGGATCTATCCACTACCATATGGAATCCTCCTGAATGGCTCAGATAACTGCAGCGCCCCCTGCCTCTGTGGAGCCATCAGTGCACGTTCTCATTTGGGGGTATGTGACAGCTCTGCTATCTGCATACATGGTGGTTGATACATGCACCCTCACCACCACCGTGCCTTCTCTATCACTGTACATTGTGACCAGATCTGAGGGCAGGGTTACTACCTTTTCATTTTACAGGTTCCTGAGCAGGTAGACGTTTCCAAATACAGCACTTTATATGCTATAAAGGCACCTCATGCCCTTTTATATGACTTAGATCCCCCTAGTGCCCCTTTATAAGCCTCAGAGCCCAATCACACCCCTTCATATGCCTCAGAGCCCTTTCTGCCATTATATGCCAGCACAGAGCCCCCACATGCATCTTTATATGCCTCAGAGCCTCCTCACACCCCTTTTTATGCCTTAGAGCCCGCTTGCACTCCTTTACATTGGTTGCTTGCAAGTGTGACTAAGTGACAGTATGATAGTATGCAGCTGCCATCGATAAACAGGAAGATGCGCCAGTATGGAGCTACAGTATGCTAGCCTGCCATTCTGGGTGCTCATACAGAGCTAGAGTATATTTGCCATCTATTCTGGATGCCAGAATGGAGTTTTGAGTGCATTAGCAATCCGTTTCCGGTGCTGGATTAGAGCTCTGATAACCTTAACCAACCATTGCGGGAGGGGGAGTGAGCTCTGAGTATGTTAGCCAGGTGTTTGGGCTGCCACAATGGAGCCCTGAGTAGCCAGCAATTCTAGGTGCTGGTATAGGGCTACGAGAACCTTGGCCATTCATTGTAGCTGCCCCGATTGATTCTCCCCAGTGCCTCAGCAATCCATTCTGGGTTCAAGAATAGAGCTCTAAGTACCCGAGACCTTCATTCCAGCTGCTGGAGTAGGTGTTGGATGAATAGTTCTATCTGAGTTGCCAGAACAGGTGTTAGGTTACCAATTCCATCTCTTCTAGCTCCCGGAATACGTGTCTCAGTATTGTGGGTATAAATAGAGCTTTGTGGCTCCACAGCAACATTTTGTAGGGGCCTCTACAAAACACACCCAGAGAGTGAGAGCATCTGCATACAAGGGGTCCACAATAACAAATCATCCTTCACTTCGACCCCAACACTGTGGGTAACATCATCATATCTAGGGAGGGGACTAATAACCCTCTCACCCAGGAAGGCACAGGCCAACCATGGTTACCAAGTCCCTAATAGAGGGGTGCACCTGGGAGTAACCCCCTATACACAGATCAGGTCCGCTTCCTCAGGCAAATTGCATCAAGTATGTGTCTCGGAGGTCCAGAACTCTTGGCCATGAGAGGATCATTGGTGTAACCTCCAGCAATGACGTGTGGTGGTCACTGAGCAGCCCTGTGAAGCTGGGTTAGAGGAACTTCTAAGAAACACTGACTATGGCTCTGGGAATGAGGGGACTTAGTGGTCACTTAGTCTATTGTTATTTTTTTTATGGGCAACATGATAGCGTAGTGGACAGCATTATTAATTCACAGCACTGAGGTCATGAATTCAATTCCTGAACAAGACTCTGTCTGTGTTGATTTTGTATGTTCTCCCCTGGTTTGTACTGGGTTCTACCAGGGGCTCTGGTTTCCTCCCATTTTCCAAATAAATACTGGTAGGTTAGTTGGCTTCTTTCATAAATACCCATAGAGAGAGAGCGAGAAAGAGAGTGTGTGTGGGAGGTGGGGGTGGGCTGTCTATGTGGTAGAAAATGTAGATTGTAAGCTCCACTGGGACAGATGTGACTAAATATTCCCTGTAAAGCGCTGTGTAATATGTGCTCACTACATAGATAACTGGTAATGAATAGCTTCTAATAATTATATTTATTCCTTGATTTCTGTGCAGTGAGGAGTCAGATCCTTGTTACTAGAAGTCACATGAGGGTGAGACGTGTCCTGTATAAATCACTGATCACTGAGGATGGACAAGGGCAGGAGTCACATGACTGAGAGGATACTAAATCTCACCCTGGAGATCATCTTCCTGCTGACTGGAGAGGTGAGAGGGTCTGAGAGTGTCATAGTGACATCACATATGTATAGTAATAATACAGGGACATGACTGGGGAGGGGATCTGGGGTGTCACAGTGACATCACTTATATCTATAGTAATAATACAGGGACATGACTGGGGGAGGTGAGGGGATCTGGGAGTATCACAGTGACATCACTTTTATCTATAGTAATAATACAAGGACATGACTGGGGAGGTGAGGGGATCTGGGAGTGTCACTGTGACATCACTTATAGCTATAGTAGACATGACTGGGGAGGTGATGGGATCTGGGAGTGTCACAGTGACATCACATATCTATCATAATAATACAGGGACATGACTGGGGAGGGGATCTGGGGTGTCACAGTGACATCACTTATATCTATAGTAATAATACAGGGACATGACTGGGGGAGGTGAGGGGATCTGGGAGTATCACAGTGACATCACTTATATCTATAGTAATAATACAAGGACATGACTGGGGAGGTGAGGGGATCTGGGAGTGTCACTGTGACATCACTTATAGCTATAGTAGACATGACTGGGGAGGTGAGGGGATCTGGGAGTGTCTCAGTGACATCACTTATATCTATAGTAATAATACAGGGACATGACTGGGGAGGTGAGAGGATCTGGGAGTGTCACTGTGACATCACTTATAGCTATAGTAGACATGACGGGAGGTGAGGGGATCTGGGAGTGTCACAGTGACATCACTTATATCTATAGTAATAATACAGGGACATGACTGGGGAGGTGAGGGGATCTGGGAGTGTCACAGTGACATCACTTATATCTATAGTAATAATACAGGGACATGGCTGGGGAGGTGGAGGGGTCTGGGAGTGTCACAGTGACATCACCTATATCTATAGTGATAATACAGTGACATGACTGGGGAGGTGAGGGGATCTGGGAGTGTCATAGTGACATCACTTATATCTATAGTATTAATACAGGGTCATGACAGAGGAGGTGAGAGGATCTGGGAGTGTCACATCACTTATATCTATAGTAATACAGGGACATGTCTGGGGAGTTGAGAGAGTCTGGTAGTGTTACAGTGACATCACTTATATCTCTAGTAATAAAATAATACAGGGACATGACTGGGGTGGTGAGGGGATCTGGGAGTGTCTCAGTGACATCACTTATATCTATAGTAATAATACAGGGACATGACTGGGGAGGTGAGGGGATCTGGGAGTGTCTCAGTGACATCACTTATATCTATAGTAAT
The DNA here is from genome assembly GCA_031769625.1 of Taudactylus pleione. Taxonomy (NCBI): domain Eukaryota; kingdom Metazoa; phylum Chordata; class Amphibia; order Anura; family Myobatrachidae; genus Taudactylus; species Taudactylus pleione. The sequence goes on from JAUIMM010003044.1 coordinate 64,554, forward strand.
AATACAGGGGCATGACTGGGGAGGTAAGGGGATCTGGGAGTGTCACTGTGACATCACTTATAGCTATAGTAGACATGACTGGGGTGGTGAGGGGATCTGGGAGTGTCACAGTGAGATCACATATCTATAGTAATAATACAGGGACATATATATTGTCAATGATTCAATTCTTGCAGGAACTAGGATATATTACATTGCTCATGGTATCTTGTTTTGTTTCTTTTCTATCACTGAAATGAAGATGTTAGGAGATGTGCTATATTCTGTCCACTGTCCTATATATGGTATAAAGTTAGGATAGGGGTTTTATTTGTAAGACTTACCCTTCATGCATATTTTGCACTGATGACACCTCAATAAACGGCTCCATGAATATATTTTGACCCTCTTATTAATGTCTCCCCCAATAAACAGGGTTACACAGTAGTGAAGAAGACTTCCGGTGAGTGCGAGACACCCAGCAGCCGTCCCTGTGTGTCAGTAGGACTGAGCAGGACCCAGAGCCCCATCACGGTGCCTCCACCTCACTCACTGATACATGAGAGACACAGTGACCAGAAGATCCTGGAACTCACCAACAGGATCATTCAGCTGCTGACTGGAGAGGTGACTGCTGGGAATGGGACATTATACAGTAACTCCAGGGGATGTGTCTGGGTGATGACTGGAGAGGTGACTGCTGGGAATGGGACATTATATAGTAACACCAGGGGATGTGTCTGGGTGATGACTGTATCATTGTCGGAGACACCCAGCAGCCGTCCCCATGTGTCAGGAGGACTAAGCAGAACCCAGTGCCCCAACACGGTGCCTCCACCTCACTCACTGATACATGAGAGACACAATGACCAGAAGATCCTGGAACTCACCAACAAGATAAATCAGCTGCTGACTGGGGAGGTGACTGCTGGGAATAGGACATTACACAGTAACACCAGGGGATGTGTCTGGGTGATGACTGGAGAGGTGACTGCTGGGAATGGGACATTATACAGTAACACCAGGGGATGTGTCTGGGTGATGACTGTATCATTGTGTATGTCAGGTTCCTATAAGGTGTCAGGATGTCACTGTCTATGTCTCCATGCAGGAGGGGGAGTATATAGAGGAACACAAAGGTCTGTACAAGGACGTGATGATGGAGAATCACCGGCCCCTCACATCACTGGGTAAGAGGAGACTGTCATTTATTGTACAGGGGAGAGCAGGTATGGGAGCCCCCTATATACACACATCACCTGATAATCACATATATACAATGTACTCAGTCACTGTGTGTCTCCTACAGATGGATCCAGTAACAGAAATACCCCAGAGAGATGTCCCCATTCTCTTTTTTCACAGGATTGTACAGAGGAGAATCGCAGGATCCCACAGGAGCATCAGGTAGGTGGGATTTAGGGTCTCACCAATATACCAAAGTGACTGTCACTATATGATGTGTACAGAAGCTGTGTGTGTCTTATTATCCAGAATTCTTCTACTTAATGTGATATCATGAGATCTGACATTTCTAAAATGTTACTTTATTGTTTTGTGGGTTATTTAGGGTGAAATTCTGGCTGATATCAAGGTAGAAGATATAGAGGGAGTAGGAGAGGCGTATGTGACTGATATGAAGGCAGAAGATTTAGAGGGAGAAGAAGAGACGTATGTGACTGATATGAAGGCAGAAGATATGGAAGGAGAAGAAAAGACGTATGTGACTGATATAAAGGTAGAAGATGTAGAGAGAGTAGAAGAGACGTATGTGATTGATAATAAGGCAGAAGATATAGAGGGAGAAGAAGAGACGTATGTGACTGATATGAAGGCAGAAGATATAGAGGGAGAAGAAGAGACGTATGTGACTGATATGAAGCTAGAAGATATAGAGGGAGAAGAAGAGACGTATGTGACTGATATGAAGGCAGAAGATATAGAGGGAGAAGAGACATATGTGAGGGGTGATCAGCAGTGTAAGGAGGAGGAAATCCCTACAAATATCGCCACAGGTGAGTAATAAAGACTTATTACAGAAAAGAGTCGCATATTCTCCTTGCACTACAACACAGTGCCGTAACTAGCTATGGGCGACCGGTGCTGTCGCAAAGGGCGCAGAGGCTCTGTCTACCCCACTTGCCCTTGTTCCTGGTTAGCAGGGTGCCTACAGCCAGGATTGCTTCTGGATCACCTGCAGACTGTCCTGTGGACTAACTGGCTCCCTGGCCAGTATATGCAGCCAATCGGGCGTCCTTAGGACGGTCATTGTTGCACTTAGTGAAGCAGTGTGTCACGCCCCTTCCGCATGACGTAACTGTGTTGCACACTCAGTGCACGGGGCCGGCACAGGGTGCAACCGTGCCCTGCTTCAACAATTTCTAATTCTACACGCTCAGCCAAAAGGCTTGGCCTAGCCTACTGATACTACATATGATAATATGCGGAATATTATTGCTCAATTTGCAATTAATCTGTTTCTGTGAAAATTAAATGGGTTAATAACTTATGTAGAGCGGTTTTGGGCTGGACCCTGCTGTGTTGTATACATTCCTTTTTCTTCCATCTGGGAGACACCTTACATCTGGGTTATGTATAGTAGAGGGAGGAGTCAGACACTAGCTAATTGAGAACTGGCTCCCACCCCCTATATAACTCCTCCCTTTCCACAGTAAGCTCAGTCTATAATGTCCTGGCTTTTAGTTGGGTTTTATTTCTTTATGTTAGTGCTTTGGATTTGGGAGCTTAGTTCCTGGAGACAAGCGACAAGCACCAACAGAGAGGGAGTTATATAGATTAGAGGGTTTGTGTGAACCTGTATCCCACTCTAAAGATGGCCACTGAGAGAGTCACCAAACTACCATGTCCCTGAGTCTCCATGCCAGACACACATCTGAGGGGGCCGCAGGCATAAAGGTCATATATGTTACAAGTATAAGAATCTTGTTGCCATTATACTGCACAGTGCTTTAGAGCAGATTGGCCGGGGCTTGTTATTACTCACAGATCCTGTAGAGTCGGCTTGTCTCACACCTCCATGGGCTGTTCAGCACAATACTTCTTCAATCTTCAGTGCTGCATTCAGTTTGAGGGTTACAGAAGCAGCGACATGCTGCTGCTTTTAAAGGAGAGAGTTGCATTGCTGGTTCCAGGACGCCGCTGACCCCTTCAGGCGCACAGCGGTGACGTCTTCAGGTGGGGCCACAAGTAGTTTCCAGGCCAGAGATTAAACGGCAGGATAGAGCGCGCTGCGGGTGACGTCATTGGCAAGCATCGGAGGCTATGTGTCAAAGAGTGATTAAATGACTGCTGCACAGTGTAATCGCGCAGCGGTGACATCAGGCCGAGCCACGGACGCTGGAGGCTATGTCACAGGTGTCCAGAATTAGCAGGACCCGGCGGCTGGCCACGCACCCACTCCCCCAGGTATTTATTTTTATTAAAACACAGGTGCTGCAAAGCCACAGCAGCTGAGGTCTGGGGGAAGTCAGAGCAGGTACTGGGTGATGGAGGCCTGACAAGCTAAGCCGTAACCCTGGAGTTTTACTATGTGTAGTTACCCTGGTGTTCTGGGCTTATTATACAGTATGTATAAGCATAGTTACTGCACTGTTGTCACTGATAGGCAGTATCTTACACGGGTATGTGTATGTATGTGTATGAGTGTATATTTGTGTATGAGTGTGTGTGTATATGACAATTTATTTTACCTTTGGTTTATAGGCAAAGAATTTGGTCTTTTGGGTCCAGGGTGTTTTTGCATTTAATCAAGTGGGTTAATAAGAGTCTACATTTAGCTCTGTATTTTCTATTCATTCAGGGCTACACTCTTTCTATGGGAAGTTAGGTAGCTAAATGATTGGAGTAGACTTGTCTTTCTTTCTCAGTATGGATAAGCCAGACAAGGGTTCTAAAAAAACAAGTCACTGTTTATACTTGTACGAAGTGTGATAAAAAATTTGCCAAAAGGTACCGACCCAGGGCCGCTCTGTGCTGGTTGTTCATGTCACAACGGGGCTGTAGGAAAACCTATGATGAGTTTAAGAACTGGGGGGTTTAAAATAATTGTGGGAAAAGACGGGGATGGCAGCCAAAGTCTCCTAATTGCGGTCAAACCCAGGTTTGACTAGACCTGCCCAGAGGCGCAGAGTCTAACTCACTTGGTGGTTTTCTCCAGTGACCCCTCCAATTGGGATTTGGTTTTACGCTGCACCAAGTGAGCAGGTCGTGGCCCTCTGGACAGCTACCTGGGAGTGACAGAAGACTGAACTATATATATATATATATATATATATATATATATACTAAGAATACAGTAACACAGGGGAATGGCTAGTACTGAAACACTGGGACTGGGTACTCTAAGATTTTCCGGAGACGTACTGAATGTGCAGGGATGAAATTATACTGCGACAGGAACAAGGTACACCAAGATGCCACTTGGTGGTGCACTGGAGGTGTAGACGGAACTTGTACTGAACACAGGGACGAAGTACACAAGGATGCCACTTGGGGGCGTATTGGAGGTGTAGCTGGAGACACTCAGGGTTAACTTGTATTGAAGTTGGAGACTGGATACACAGAGGTGCGACTTGAGACACTTGGGATGAACTTGTACTGAAGCACAGGGATGAAATACACAATGGTGCGTACTTTGGACACTATGATGTGTATTTAGTACACAGAGATGCGGCTTGAGACACTCGGGATGATCTTGCACTGAAGCACAGGGATGAAGTACACAATGGTGCATACTTTGTACACTATGGCATGTATTTAGTACACGAAGGTGCGGCTTGAGACACTCGGCATGATATTGTACTGAAGCACAGGGATGAAATACACAATGGTGCGTACTTTGTACACTATGGTGTGTATTTAGTACACAGAGGTGTGACTCCGGACACATCAGCAGATTACTAGAAAGTGTACACAGTGGCGAGTATTTGTACACAGGTGCGACTACGGACGCACCCGCAGAGTACTGGAAAGGATACACAGTGGGGCAACTTGAGACACACAGGATAAACTTGTACAGAATGTGGGTACTGAATACACAGAGATGTGACTGGAGACACACAGGAAGCCAGGAACTTGTACAGAACATGAGGACTGAATACACAGAGTTGTGATTGAAGACACACAGGAAGCCAGGAACTTGTACGGAACATGGGGACTGAATACACAGAGTTGTGATTGAAGACACACAAGAAACCAGGAAGACTGAAGAAAGAAATACGGCCTCTGGAACATAAGACGGTTGTCACAGGGAAAGACTATGTGCACTCATACAGCGATGATGAACAGCAACTTCCTGTGCAGGAGTCGGACCTAAACACCCCTAGGCAGCTGGTCATTGGATCATGAGATCAGCTGGGAGACTAGCAGGGTTGCCATTGGAGAAGATTGATCAGGTGAGATGAACCAACATGGCTGCACCCATGCCTGCTAACACAGGAGTCAGGAAGTCCAAACGGACCTCGGGGAAAATCCTCAGCCATTACCTACCACTACAACTGGCATCTGAACGCCTCGGAGCCTAGAAACACCAGTTTAGCAGTGAGTAAAGGCCGATCCCAGGCCGGATCCTGACAGTTCACAGGTAAATCCATCACCAGGATGTTCGGCTGAACAGTCGGTGGTGCCTGATTGGGCCAGTTCTATGGCGGATGCCATAGGGGAAGTACGTCACTTTCAGGAAAATTATATGACACCCTGTGCTTAAGCTCCTCTTTTGGCTGATCCCTTGGTAGAGCCCAGACGGGCCTAGAATATGGGAACGATGACTCACTCAGGTGGCGAAATCCCAAAATAAATTGGGGCCACAGCCATTCAAAAGTGGTCACATTCCTCTGTAGATTTTCCAGCTATTTCTTCACAGGAAGAAGGGGAATTGGATTATGATTGGGAGGACACCTCAAACTAGCGCAGTTACAGGGGGCGGCTATGCCAGAGACTAGCATAGTTACTGGGGGCGGCTATGCCAGAGACTAGCGCAGTTGCGGGGGGCGGCTATGCCAGAGACTAGCGCAGTAAAAGGAGGCGGCTATGCCAGAGACTAGCGTAGTTACTGGGGGCGGCTATGCCAGAGTCTAGTGCAGTTACAGGAGGCGGCTATGCCAGAGACTAGCGCAGTTACAGGAGACTGCTATGCCAGAGACTAGCGCAGTTACAGGAGACGGCTATGCCAGAGACTAGCACAGTTACAGGAGGCGGCTATGCCAGAGTCTAGTGCAGTTACAGGAGGCGGCTATGCCAGAGACTAGCGCAGTTACAGGAGACTGCTATGCCAGAGACTAGCACAGTTACATGTGGCGGCTATGCCAGAGACTAGTGTAGTTAAAGGAGGCGGCTATGTCAGAGACTAGCGCAGTTACAGGTGGCGGCTATGCCAGAGACTAGTGCAGTTTCTTTTTTTAAACGTAAGAACAAACATGTTTTGGTTTTCCCAGAATTCTCTTATTTTGAGGAAATAGTAAAGGGATCCTGGTTAAAACTGAATTAAAAATGTCATATTCCGAAAAAATTTAAGTGTCTTTATCCTATTTCAGAATAGGATACCAACGAATGGGAAATACCACCCATGGTGGATGCTTCTATTGCTAGGTTGGTTAGGTTCCTCACTACTAAGAATGAGGCTGTTCTAAAATCTCTGTTCACCTTGTCAGGAGTATCGCTGCTGCCAATTCAGGCCAGCGCCTGGGTGATTGAGGCTATCTGTCCCTGGATGAATCGGATGATTACTGGTTTTGAATCCGGGGATGAATCTGAAGCGAACTCCTTGGTTGATCAGATTTCGGAAGCTCTAACCTATATAGATGACGCTTTATTAGATACTATTCAGATACAGTCTAATATTTCAGCCTTAGCTGTTTCTGCCAGGCGTTCGCTTGGCTCAAAACATGGAAGGCAGGCATAAAATCAAAACATGCTCTAGAGGCACTGTCTTTTGAAGGAAGGTCTTTGTTTGGTCCAGAATTATCAAAAAATATTTCACAGGTTACAGGAGGTAAAAGTCCTTACCTTCTTGTAACTACACCTAAAACAAAAACTCCTATGTTTTGTTCCTTTTGGAATGAAGGTAAGGGAAGATTTCAGGCTTTCCAAGGTGCACCTAGAGGTCTACAAAGAGGGACCTTTAGGGGACGAGGTGGTTCCGGCACCAGTCGACCTGCAGCTAAGCCAGCAGGGAGATCCACATGACTGTCATGGGACTGGGACCCGTCCTCTGGTGGGAAGTCGCTTACTCAAGTTCCAGGAAACTTGGATTCAATACAATCCCGATTTTTGGGTAAGTCATATAGTCACCAGGGGTTACATTTTGGATTTTGAGGGTCCTGTTCCAAGAAGGTTCTTTTCAACTCCTCCCTGTTGATGGTTGCAGAAAGGCGGCTCTCATGCAGGCAATTTCTGCGCTTTCCATTCCGGAGAAAGTATTCAATTTCCAGCACTACAAGTAGTTCTGTGGTTTTACTCTAATCTTCTCTTAGTAGACAAACCGGACGGGTCATTCCGACCCATTCTCAACTTCAGGGACTTAAATGTTTATCTTCACTTGGAGAAATTCAAGATGGAGTCAATAAGGTCATTCATTTGTTCTATTGTAAGAAGAAGATTTTCTGGCTTCCATAGATATCAAGGATGCCTACCTACCTCCATATTCCTATATGGCGGGATCATCAGCATCTTCTGCGGTTTGCAGTGCAGCATCAACATTTTCAGTTTCAGGCTCTGCCATTTGGTTTGGCCACCGCCCCCAGAGTCTTTATAATTATATTCCTACTCAGGAGAGAGGGATTATATGTGTCTGCTTATCTAAACTATTTGTTGCTAAGGGATCCCTTAATAGCTCTATTGAAACAACATATTCAGATTACTTTAGGCATGCTCCAGAGATTCGGCTGGATCATCAACTTTCCCAAATCAAATTTAATTCTATCTCAGAGGATGGTATTTTTGGGTCTTCTCTTCGACACTCAGTGTCACAGAGTGTTTCTGCCACAGGCAAAGATTCACGATCTTCAATACAGAATAAGGACCATTTACAGATGTCTCATATCGGTTCTAAGGGCTATGCAGGTAATGAGGAAAATGGTAGCTTCATTAGAAGCTGTTCCTTTTGCCAGATTTCACGTCCGACCTCCACGGAACCAATTGTTTCATTGATGGATAAAACCAGACCCTCGATTAAACAATCAGATGTTCAGGCTATCTCTGCAAATCCGGCAGTCTCTCCGCTGGTAGTTACAGGATGCAAATCTGGACCAGGGTTGCCAATTGTCAGTAAAAGCCGTTGTCACCACAGATGCCAGCATTACAGGCTGGGGGGCAGTGGTTCTGTACAGACACTTGCAGGGTGTATGGTCTGCCCAGGAAACTGCTCTTCCTATCAATATACTGGAACTAAGGGCAATTCTATATGCATTGATTCAGGCTCAATGCTATTTAAAGAATTTACCAGTATGAATTCAGATAATGCCACAGCAGTTGCATACATAAACAAGCAGGGTGGCAAATGCAGCTGGCTGGCAATGAGGGAGGTTTCTCAGATTCTTCATTGAGCAGTAAATTGGGTTCCAACTATTTCAGCAGTTTACATTCCAGGGGTGGACAACTGGGAGGCAGACTTGTTAAGTCGCCACAGTGTGCAGGCAGGGGAATGGGAATTACACCAGGAGCTGTTTGCAGAAATAGTTGCCAGATGGAGATCTCCGGACATTGATTTAATGGTTTCTCCTCAACAAGAAACTGCCAAGGTTACGGATCTCAGTCCAGGGATCCTCAGGCATCTCTGGTGGATGCCATAATAGCACCTTGGCTGTTCCAGCTGGGATACATATTTCCTCCTCTGGTAATGGTACAAAGGGTAATTCCCCCAAATTTGACAGGTGGGCCGAAGGGTTATTATGGTGGTTCCAGATTGGCTGCGCCATCAGTGGTACATAATTCTATGAGACCTATTTGGGCTGCTGTGGGCAGATTGGTTGAAACCCACTAGCTTTGTCTTTTATTTAGACATTCCATTTTATCTGCCTCTGCGTCCAGAGCTGTTGCTTCAGGGCCCATGCCGTCACCCCAATTTGCATTGCTTGGCGGCATGGTTGTTGAATCCAAAATTCAGAGGACCAAAAGGTTTGCAGTGTCTGTGGTGAAAACCATGATACAGGCTTTTAAACCAGTTACTTCCCAGATTTATAATTTGATATGGAAGATATATATATTTCTTGGTGTAACCAACACAAGTTCACACCTGAAATATTCTGAGTATCTCACCTCTTGTCCTTTTTACAAGGGGGATTGGGTAAGGGTCTGAGATTGTCCTCTATTAATGGACAAAAGTCATCCCTGTCGATTCTGTTTCAAAGGAAATTGGCCACCATTCCAGAAGTTCAGACCTTCTTACATGGAGTTCTTCGCATGCAATCTCCTTATTTACCTCCAGTTCCTAATTGGGATTTGAATTTAGTTTTGGTACCATTGAGCCTTTGGAGTCTGTAGAATTGCGATATCTCACTCTGAAGGTGGTTTTCCTTTTGCCCATTTCCTCGGCCAGGTGGATATCGGAATTAGCGTCTCTTTCCTGTAAATCTCCGCTTATTATTTTTTTACGCACTAAAGCTTCCTTTCTGCCAAAGGTGGTATTGGCTTTCTGCCAGGATTCAGTGACTAGTGAAGCTTCTTCCTTATCACTGTTGGATGTGGTACGTGCGTTACGCATTTACTTGGACCGTACTGCGTCTTCGAGGTGTACGGAATCATTGTTGGTGTTGATTGATGCACCAGAGAGGCTGGCCTGCTTCAAAAGGGTCCATCACTAGATGGGTCACTTCTGCCATTAGGCAGGCATATTTGTCCTCGAATGTGACAGTTCCGGCCTCAACTCGATGCGTGCTGTCGGAGCCTCTTTTTTACCGCTTCCATACTTTTGGCGCAAGCGATGCCAGTGATGGGCGCAAAATTCTTATTTTTCAGTCCCACGATTCTGTAATATTTTGACAGGTAGAACAAATAAAAGAATTACCCCAGTGACCCATCTTTAAATTACACCCAACCACCTCAATATCTTTGGTTTATCACCCTAATGCAAGCCTGGCCAACGTGTGGCTCTCCAGCTGTATGAAACTATAACCCCCAGCATGCCCTGCCACAGTTTTGCTATTAGGGAATGCTAAAACTGGCAGGCAATGCTGGGATTTGTAGTTTCACAACAGCTGGAGAACCACAGGTTGACCAGGCCTGTCCTAATCAGTCACAGTGACTGGCTTATTACATATCGGCCTGCTGCACATAATAACGTGTCACAGTAACTGGCTTATTACATATCAGCCTGCTGCACATAATAACGTGTCACAGTGACTGGCTTATTACACATCAGCCTGCTGCATATAACGTGTCACAGTGACTGGGTTATTACATATCAGCCTGCTGCACATAATAACGTGTCATAGTGACTGGCTTATTACACATCAGCCTGCTGCTCATAATAGCGTGTCACAGTGACTGGCTTATTACATATCAGCCTGCTGCACATAATAACGTGTCACAGTAACTGGCTTATTACATATCAGCCTGCTGCACATAATAACGTGTCACAGTGACTGGCTTATTACATATCAGCCTGCTACACATAACGTGTCACATTGACTGGCTTATTACATATCAGCCTGCAGCACATAATAACGTGTCACTGTGACTGGCTTATTACATATCAGCCTGCTGCACATAATAACGTGTCACAGTGACTGGCTTATTACATATCAGCCTGCTGCACATAATAACGTGTCACAGTGACTGGCTTATTACATATCAGCCTGCTGCACATAATAACATGTCACAGTGACTGGCTTATTACATATCAGCCTGCTGCACATAATAACGTGTCACAGTGACTGGCTTATTACATATCAGCCTGCTGCACATAACATGTCACAGTGACTGGCTTATTACATATCGGCCTGCTGCACATAATAACGTGTCACAGTGACTGGCTTATTACATATCAGTCTTCTGCACACAATAACGTGTCACAGTGACTGGCTTATTACATATCAGCCTGCTGCTCATAATAACGTGTCACAGTGACTGGCTTATTACATATCAGCCTGCTGCACATAATAACGTGTCATAGTGACTGGCTTATTACATATCGACCTGCTGCACATAATAACGTGTCACAGTGACTGGGTTATTACATATCAGCCTGCTGCACATAATAACGTGTCACAGTGACTGGCTTATTACATATCAGCCTGCTGCACATAATAACGTGTCACAGTGACTGGCTTATTACATATCAGTCTGCTGCACACAATAACGTGTCACAGTGACTGGCTTATTACATATCAGCCTGCTGCACATAATAACGTGTCACAGTGACTGGCTTATTACATATCAGACTGCCGCACATAATAACGTGTCACAGTGACTGGCTTATTATATATCGACCTGCTGCACATAATAACTTATATTACCTAGCGTGAATGGGTCAAACAAAATAACTACATTTATTGAGATTGTTACACGTTCATATTAATTATCGCAAGCGGCAAACGATGTTTCGGAGCTGAAACATAACGGCAATGTTTGATCACTAATTACTAACCCAACATTTGCACAAATTATTTTATTTTAGCTGTTTTTATGTTTGTAATAGTAGGACAAATGGATTAAATAAATGATTACAAAATACATATATTATGTTATGTGGGAACATGTTCTGAATTAATTTTAATGCAAGTTCCAATAAAATGTAAATTTTGGTAAAGTAAAATATATGATCTTTAGTGCATCACTCAGCAAAGCTCCCCTTGTCTCCTTTCTTCTCCTGTATTATATTTATTAGTGTGAGCAGTACCAGCCCAAAGTGTTCTGCATTAGGTTGTACAAAGCACAAACCTATGGGAATAGGGGTGAGATAAATAGTGATTAATGACACCTTTGTTGTGATATTCTTGGTTAACAATTTTATTTCTACTAGATGGACCCAATTCAAGGAATACTTTGGAGGAGAATCTCGCGTGGTCTCCTCATTTGAAATTAGAAGATAGGAACATCACACGTGAGTCTCCAGAAGAAAACCACGTTACCCTAAATATACATCCAGCACTTCACAGTGCAGATATATCATCCGATCCCTCTATTCTTGGGGAATGTTCTCCTGGTAACTCTCATATTGCTTCACAAACTACAGATCATGGCAGTGATACAATAATGTCCTCTTCTAAATTTCAGAATTGTTTTACAGCTAACCTAGTTGAGACTAGTCACACAGGTGATAGGCCATTTTCATGCTCTGAGTGTGGGAAATGTTTTACTCTGAAATCACATCTTGTTGCACATCAGAGACGTCACACAGCTGAGAGGCCATTTCCATGTTCTGAGTGTGGGAAATGTTTTACTCTGAAATTATATCTTCTTAGACATGAGAGACGTCACAAAGGTGAGAGGCCATTTCCATGTTCTGAATGTGGGAAATGTTTTTCACTAAAATCATATCTTGTTAGACATCAGAGAAGTCACACAGGTGAGAAACCATATCCATGCTCTGAGTGTGGGAAATGTTTTGCACACAAGCAAGGTCTTGTTATTCATGAGAGAAGTCACACAGGTGAGCTGCCATTTCCTTGTTCTGAGTGCGGGAAATGTTTCCCATGAAAATCAGATCTTGTTATACATGAAAGAAGTCACACAGGTGAGAATCCATTTCCATGCTCTGAGTGTGAGAAATGCTTTGCACAGAAATCATATCTTGTTGCACATCAGAGAACTCACACAGGTGAAAAACCATTTCCATGCTCTCAGTGTGAGAAATGTTTTATCAGCAAATCATCTTTTGTTATACATGAAAGAGTCCACACAGGTGAGAAACCATTTCCATGCTCTGTGTGTGGGAAATGTTTTATCAGCAAATCATCTCTTGTTATACATGAAAGAGTCCACACAGGTGAGAAACCATTTCCATGCTCTGAGTGTGGAAAACGTTTCAAAAATAAATCCGATCTTGTTGCACATCAGAGAAGTCACACAGGTGAAAAACAATTTCCATGTTCTGAGTGTGGGAAAAGTTTTACACAGGAATCACAGTTGATTATACATCAGAGAAGTCACACGGGTGAGAAACCATTTCCATGCTCTGAGTGTGGAAAATGTTTTTCAAACCAGTCATCTCTTGCTAGACATAAGAAAAGAAGTCACACAAGTGAGAGGCCATTTCTATGCTCTGAGTGTGGGAAATGTTTTTCACATAAATCACATCTTGTTCAACATCAGAGAAGTCACACAGGTGAGAAACCATTTCCATGTTCTGAGTGTGGGAAAAGTTTCCTACGAAAATCAGATCTTGTTATACATGAGAGAAGTCACACGGGTGAGAAGCCATTTCAGTGTTCTGAGTGTGGAAAATGTTATACACATAAATCACCTCTTGTTATACATAAGAGAAGTCACATGAATGAGAAGCCATTTCAATGTTCTGAGTGTGGGAAATGTTTTATACAGAGATCAGATTGTGTTAGACATCAGAAAACACACACAGGTGAGAAGCCATTTCCATGTTCTGAGTGTGGGAAATGTTTTATACGGAAATCAGATCTTGTTAAACATCAGAGAAGTCATACAGGTGAGAAACCATTTCCATGTTCTAAGTGTGGGAAATGTTTTTCACAATCATCTGATCTTATTAAACATCAGAGAAGTCACAGGTGAGAACCAGCTGTTGTAAGGCATGAGAAAGTCACAGTTTAATTTCCTTAATTGGTAGACTTGAAACGAGCATGTATTAAAATGTCAAATTTAAGATAACTAATTACATTATTTGTTTATATAGCACTTTTCTCCTAATAGGATTTCAAACACTTTGCATATTTGTATAAGGTGAGGCAGCCATCTTGGATGTGCTCCGTTGCTATTCTGAGTAATCAGTTACATCAGTCCATGCCCCTGTTGGAGCTTACAATGTAATTCCTCATCACACACCAGGTTCCATTTTTATCAAAAGCCACTTAACCTACCAGTCTGCCTATGAGGTTTGTGAGAGGAAGCCAGAGTTACTAGTGGAAACACAATCAAGGAGAGAACATATAAACTCCACACAAATATGGCCTTAGGAATAGTACCTTACACCCCAGCACTATGATGCAACAATTCTAACCACTATGCATAGTAAAAATGCTTTTTGTTTTTAAATGGAATAAAAACAATGAAATGTACAGAGTCTACTCACACAGGGTATTTATAGCACTGAGTTATGGAGGGCATTCAAAGTTCCCATCACACAGTATATTAACATGGTATAAAATTACTTTCTACTTCAGGGTCCATAGGGGGTCCACAGGGTTGACCTTGGGGTTATAGCTGGATCAGGATCCATGGGCACCACACAGTTAAGCTTTTAGCTCCCAGGATGCACTTGGGTCCTTCTCTATACCCCGCCCCCGAGCCACAGGCACCTCAGTGTAAGTTGGTGCCCGGCCAGAGTCGGTCACCGCGCAGGGGGGCTGCAGGAGCAGCCCCCAGAAGCTTTTTATTTTAGATATTTATTTTATTCCTACAGATGGCAGCGAAGGGCTGTCTATACAGACGCCCACGTTGCCGCTCTGATCCCCGACTGGCGCCGCGACGCCTGTACTGATCTGGGGATCGCGGCGGGAGGACAGAGTCCGTACTAGCCGGACTCTGTCTACCTCCCAGGACTGCTGCCGGAGTCGCCGGGGATTCAGGTAAGCCGCGCGTCGCTGGCTAGTGGCGGCGCGCGGAATGCCTTAAAATGCAGTCCTTTAGCCTCCGGTCCTGGGGACAGACCGGAGGCTGCTGGCAGTGGCGGTGGGCCCCCCCCATAACCCGTGGGACCACTAGACCACCAGGGATAACAGGCAAGCGGGAAGCCAGCATCCCTGGGGTTATGGCCAGCCAGGGGAGGAAGCCTTCCCTGTTCAGCGGCTCCTCCCCTCAGCTCATCGCGCCTTTCAGCACGCAGTCTGGCGTCGCTGATCTGCAGACTCTTCGGCCACTCCTCCTCTGAGGTCTCTGGGGGCCATTTTCTCACAGTGGCAGCGCAGATCTCAGGGAGCACGCGGACCGGTCCCCCTGTGTACCTCTCCCCTGATTTAAGGACAGTGTACACAGCACTATAGCCCTCCCAGACACTGAATCTGGGAGGTTGATTGTAGTGGAAAGGTGCAGTGAGTATATCTTCTCTGCATGGTATGTGACTTTTGCTAGTGCTGCCTGTCTGTGCTTATTTTCCACTTACTGTCAGCTTATACCTGTCCCTTTGCTTCTCCTACAAGCCCTGCAGGTGTGTGGGGGAAGGGTGTTTCTACTGACCTCACTTATATAGATCACGTATTTGTGTGGTTCGTCACATACAGTTGTGTTCGACACAGTGCCATATTGTGGGCTGTTGTTCAACACCGGTGAGTGCGTTTACTTCTGCCCTGTTGCCAGATATATAATATATTCTGTCATGTCAGACGAGGAGGTTGAGCGCTCAGTGGCTCCGGCGTTGGCCTTCTGCGGACGCTGTTCTGCAGGAGTGGATAGGGAGGTTTTGTCACAGGATGGCCTGTGTAGTCGGTGCCAGGTGGCTCCTGGCCCATCCAAACCTTCTGTGACGCAGGAACCACCATGGGCGATGTTTTCTCAAGTGCTGGTGTCTATCGCGGACCGTCTGTCGGTCCCGACTGCTCTCCCTACTAGGGCGTTACCCCAGCCGACCATTCCCCGGGTGTCCCGCAGTTATTGTGGAGTCCTCCTGGGTCTCAGTCTGTGGGTCCCTATGCGGGGTTGCCTATGTATATACAGGCTTCCCCTGTGCCGCAGCAGCCTGTGGTACCTTTTCAGGCCCCTATGGCGACTCCTCCACCCTGGGTGGATGTGTTCTCCAACTCCGTGCAAAATTTGGCTGCCGCATCCTCTGCTTTTCAGTCAATGTTGCAGACTGACATGCCTTCCAGGGTTTCAAAACGCCCACTTATGGCGCGGGCGGCTCAGGTTTCGGACTCAGAGGGTTCCTCAGATGATGGGGAGGTCCCTGATGACACTGACTCGGACGCCTCGGGCCAGGAAGTGGATACCAAGTCATCCATTAATGTGCGAGCACTGGTTAGGGCGGTGCGAGCTATTCTTCTTATAGAGGATGAGGCACCGGTTCCTAAGTCGAAGTTTCCTAGTTTCAAGAAAACTAAGGTGGCTTCTGCGGTGTTTCCCCTGTCGGATCAGTTGACGGATCATATGGCAGTAGCTTGGCAGGCGCCCAGTAAGAGGTTCCTTCCTCAGAAGCGGTTGACTTATTATCCCTTCCCTGAGGCACATTGTAAAAAATGGGAAACTCCACCGGCGGTGGATTCCCATGTCACCCGTTTAACTCGGGGTGCTACCTTACCATTACCGTCGATATCCTCGCTGAAGGACCCCATGGACAGGAAAGTTGAAACTTGCTTAAAGTCTATTTACTCCCTCTCCGGGGCGGTGGCCCGACCGTCCATGGCCATCTCCTGGGTGGCCAAGGCCATTGAGGGGTGGGCCAATACATTGGAAGATACCTTCCTGGACGACGCTCCGGATGTCCAGAGGGCGTTGTTGGGACAGATGAGGGACGCTGCTTCTTACATTGGGGAAGCTTCTTTAGATGCTAGTCTGCTGACTTTGCGGGTATCGGCTGCAGCGGTGTCTGCCCGCCGATCCTTATGGTTGCGGTCCTGGAGAGCGGACTCTGATTCAGAGAAAGGCCTGGAGGCCTTACCTTTCAATGGGGAATTACTATTTGGTCCGGACTTGGACAAAATAGTGGATACCCTGGCTAAATCCAAGTCGGCTTTCCTCCCTTCGGCGGCACTGCCTGCTAAGGTTCGGAGTTCGGCTTTTCGTTCCTTTCGGGTGCAGGGTAAGGCAAAAGGTCAGTCCTTCGCGAGACAGTCTGCGAGTAAGAATGCCTCTAAACCCAAGAAGCAAGCCTGGAGTGCTCGGCGCCCTTCTTCCAAGCAGGAAGATAAACCTGCGGCCTGATGGGACGGGCCTCCCTCTGGGGGACCTCAGAGTGGGAGGCCGACTTCTATTTACCCAGTGCTGGCACAATACCACCACGGATGCCTGGGTTCGAGAAGTGGTCTCCCAGGGGTACGCCCTGTCTTTTCGGCACAGACCACCCCACCAGTTTTTCTGCACCAGTCCTTCTCAGGACAAGACCAAGGCGTTACAGATTCAGGAGGCTATAGAGTCCTTGCTGAAAGCAGGGGTCGTTGTTCCCGTTCCTCAATCACAACGAGGGACGGGGTATTATTCGTCTCTGTTTCTGGTGCAGAAACCCAATGGTTCTCATCGCCCTATCCTCAACTTGAAGTCTCTGAACAAATTCCTCAGAGTTCCCAAGTTCAGGATGGAAACGTTACGCTCCATCATTCTGGCGATGGAACCGGGGGATTACATGGTGTCCCTGGATATCCAGGACGCCTACCTCCATGTTCCGATAGCACTTTCGCACCAGCAGTATCTGAGGTTCGCTATCCTTCAACACCACTATCAGTTCCGAGCGCTACCCTTTGGTCTCTCCACTGCACCGAGGGTGTTCACGAAGATTATGGCGGTCATGGCCGCACGTCTTCGGAACCAGAATGTACAGCTGCTGCCGTATCTGGATGACCTCCTGTTGCTGGCGAGCTCCCCGGAGGTACTGCTTCAACATCTCCACCTGACGATCGCTTGCCTGCAAGCACACGAGTGGTTGATAAATTGGAAAAAGTCCTCCCTGATTCCATCACAGCGGATGGTTCATTTGGGAGCCCTGCTGGATTCGCGTCAGCAAAGGATTTTTCTGACTCCGGAGAAGTCGCCTCCCTACAGCTGCGGATACGCAGTTGCCTGAGCAGTCGCCGCCTGTCGGTGCATTCGGCTATGAGAGTTCTTGGCTCCATGGTGTCGACATTCGACATGGTGGAATTTGCCCAGTTCCATTCCCGGCCCCTGCAGGGGCTGATTCTATCGGAATGGAACGGGTTACCTCACCGGAGCCGCTCTCAGGTGCTGGTGTTGTCTCCGGAGGTTCGGCAATCTTTGGCTTGGTGGCTTCAGACAGCTCATCTGGTCGAGGGGCGCCCCTTTTGGATCCCGGACTGGGTCCTGCTCACGACGGGTGCCAGTCTCCGGGGTTGGGGGGCAGTGACCGGTTCATTGTCTCTCCAGGGTCGTTGGTCTGCGGAAGAAGCACTTCTCCCCATCAACATCCTGGAACTGCGGGCAGTATACAGGGCCCTGCAGTCGTCCGGTCCCGCTCTTCACGGAAGGGCAGTACAGGTGCAGTTCGACAACGCCACCGCGGTGGCGTATATCAACCACCAAGGAGGAACTCGCAGTCGGGCAGCGATGTCGGAGGTGCCTCGCATCCTGACTTGGGCGGAGTGTCACATTCCAGCGATCTCGGCGGTCTTCATCCCCGGAGTCCTCAATTGGGAAGCGGACTTCCTCAGCCGTCACGACGTGCATCCCGGGGAATGGTCGCTTCACCCAGAGGTGTTTCAGCTACTCGTGGACAGGTGGGGACTGCCGGAGCTGGACTTGATGGCCTCCCGTCACAATCACAAGTTGCCCGGGTCAAGGACAAGAGACGCAGGCGCAAGTCTGGTGGACGCGCTGTCGGTGAAATGGATGTTTCACCTGGCGTATCTGTTTCCTCCGATATCACTACTTCCTCGGGTTCTGCGGAAATTCAAGCAGGACGGCGGTACGCACGTGCTGGTAGCTCCGACGTGGCCCAGACGTCCTTGGTAGTCCAATCTCAGGAGCCTCTCCATCGACGCTCCGTACCTTCTTCCTCAGCGTCGGGACCTGTTGTCTCAGGGGCCCTGCCTTTACCCGGATCTGGGTCGGCTGTCTTTGATGGCGTGGCTCTTGAGACAGCCGTCTTGAGGTCTCGGGGCTTCTCCAGTTCGGTTATTGGTACCATGCTCAGGGCACGCAAGCCTGCTTCAGCACGGATTTATCACAGGGTGTGGCACACTTACTTTCAGTGGTGTGAGTCCAGACATTATGATCCTCAGGTGTTCCGAGTTTCTAGGATCTTGGAATTTCTTCAATCAGGATTGGACCTCGGCTTACGCCTTGCATCTCTGAAGGTTCATGTGTCCGCCTTGTCCGTGTGGTTTCAACAGTGGATTGCATTACTGCCGGATGTTCACACCTTTTTCCAAGGTGTTCTCAGGATCCAGCCTCCCTTTGTGCCTCCTGTGGCTCCTTGGGACTTGGCGGTGGTTCTACGGGTCCTGCAGGGTCCTCCGTTTGAGGTGGTGGAGCTCAAGTGGCTGACGTTTAAGACTGTTTTTCTCCTGGCAATTGCTTCGGCCAGGAGGGTGTCTGAATTGGGGGCGCTTTCCTGATTTTTCACCAGGACAGCGGTGCTCCGCACTCGTCCTGAGTTTTTGCCCAAAGTGGTCTCGAAGTTCCACATTAATCAGGAACTTGTTGTGCCAGCTTTTCAGTCCCCTGATCTTTCAGCTGGTGAGACTTCCTTAGATGTGGTCCGGGCGCTTAGAATTTATGTGGACCGGACGGCTTCGGTTAGGAAGTCTGATTCCTTGTTTATCCTCTTTGGTTTTCACAAGAGGGGTTGGCCTGCCAACAAACAAACGTTAGCCCGTTGGCTTCGTTACGTTATTTGTGAGGCTTATGTACAGGAGAGTTTACCTGTGCCAGCCTCTGTTAAGGCTCATTCCACTCGTTCTGTGGGTCCCTCTTGGGCTGCTAGACGTGGCGCCTCTGCTGTTCAGCTGTGTAAGGTGGCCACTTGGTCTTCAATTCAAACGTTTTTGAGGTTCTATGCGTTTGACACTTTCGCCTCTCAGGATGCATCCTTTGGGCGCCGGGTGCTCCTTTCAGCACAGTAGCGTCCCCGCCCTTAGTTGAACTGCTTTGGGATATCCCCAAGGTCAACCCTGTGGACCCCCTATGGACCCTGAAGTAGAAAACAAGAGATATGGTAAGAACTTACCTTTGTTATCTCTGTTTCTACGAAGTCCATAGGGTCCACAGGGCGCCCGCCCTGACGCACCTGGCTTCAAATGGGCTGTGTGGCTGGTCACTGGTTTTCCGTCTCCCATTTCTGTGAGTATGGTTTCTTGTGTGTTCCAGTCTTCCTTCTCTCTGTTCCATACTCTCCTCCGGCCTAGGCTGCTTACCAACTGAGGTGCCTGTGGCTCGGGGGCGGGGTATAGGGAAGGACCCAAGTGCATCCTGGGAGCTAAAAGCTTAACTGTGTGGTGCCCATGGATCCTGATCCAGCTATAACCCCAAGGTCAACCCTGTGGACCCTATGGACTTCGTAGAAACAGAGATAACAAAGGTAAGTTCTTACCATATCTCTTGTTATTCACATATATAAATGACATGTTATCAACCAGACTGGAAGATATGAAGCATGTGTGAAATGTATTGCAGTTTCCTTATCCTGTTATACACCCGTAGCAGAAACCTGTAGGTCCTGCTCTCTGTGGGATTACAGCTGTCATAGAATGATGCATTGACACCACAAGCTCTGTAGTACTGTGTAGATAGACATTGTCTGCACTAACCCCTCCAGCCATAATCTGCCGGCTATGGAGCCTTGTGATGGCTTGTGCTGGAAGAGCCAGTTTCCATCTGAATGCATGACCTGAATGGGTGTAAATGATCTGCAAGGATAGTTACATAGTGTCTGCCAGTCAGTGATGTCTGCAGATGTATCAGGGATCAATGGTTGGTGTAATGGTCGGCATATCTTCCTCACAGCACTAAGGCCTTGGCTGTGATTCCCACCAGAGCCCTAACTGTGCAGTCTGTATATTCATCCCATACTTGTGTGCATTTCCTCCGGGTACTCTGGTTTCCAGCCACAATCCAATAATATACTGGTAGGTTATCTGTCTCCCGACAGAAGGTGCCCCTATTGTGTCTGTGTTTAATGTGGTAGAGAATATGGATTGTAAGCTCCACTGGGGCAGGGAATGTTGTGAAGGGCCAAATCTATGTGTGCTATATACTAACTGGTAATACAGAATAACCCCCCCACACACACCATAGCAGAGCAACGAACACCCTGGACTTTCCTTTGTTGCTTTGTAGTGTCCATTGCCTTGTGGGATTTTCCCATTCATCTGTATGATACAGTTGGAACCTCAACCCGTTAAACCAGGCTTCACATTTCCAGTGATCTTGTATGCAGTGGTGGTAATGAGCTCAGGCGGTGTGCAGAGCCTTGTGCCCTGGGGTCAGCAATATAGCCGGATTGGGGCATCAACTGTTATACCACATAGAAGAAAGGGAACGTTGCACTGTACAAATGCTGATATTTGTGGCTCCAGGATACATTATTGATGTTAGCTGCATCAATGTTGCATGCCGGGTGTATATTACAGTGTTGTCTATGGTCGCCCAGAGTATTTTGTCGGCCACGGTGGTGTTGCATGCTGGATGTCTTCCCTGATGTTGTGCACTCGTGATACACCATTGAAACATACACATAAAAATTTAAATTTCATCTTAATTTTGGAGATGGAGTCACCTATCAAGCTTTGTTCAAAGTCACTTATATCATGATGATACGCTGACATCTTCCTGCAAACTATATGTGAGTGCAGAGTCAGGGACTGAGCTAATTGGGACCTCCTGCTGTCCTATGATGATCTGTGCAAAGGCAGAGCAATCCTCTGTATAGTCTGGTCTGATCGCTATAGGAATATCATTTGCTCTCATTCATAACTATCAGTAACTGAGAGATCGGTATACATACACTGAGAGATCGATATACATATACCGAGAGAGCGGTATACGTACACCGAGAGATCTGTATATATTAGAGATTTTCCCACAAAATTCAGATTTTTCCCGCCAAAAATTGGGTCTCAGAAAGAGGCAAAATGTCATCTTTCATGGACTTTTGTCCAGGAATGATGATGTTTGTCCATGAAAGATGACGTTTTGCCTCTTTCTGATACCCGATTTTTGGTGGGAAAAATCTGAACTAATCCAAGCCTGCACATCCTTAGTATATATACACCGAGAGATCTGTATATATACACTGAGAGATCTGTATATATACACTACCTTTCACAAGAGGTTACACACCTCTATTTTCTATTTTTTATTTAATTTAAGTTCAGGGAATAACCTGGAATGGTACAAAGCTGATAAATGGTGGGGGGTAAAGAAAAATGTTTTGGTTAGCAAAAACTGAAATATATTGTGAATTTTGGAGTTATAAAAAGCCTTTTTCAGAGAAGAACTGATGGGCTTAAAACCTACAACTATTCTACAGCAATGATAAAGAGGCTGCCTCTACCACCAGCTACCGAGGGCTGGGCAAGCACCACCAGCTACCGAGGACTGTGCAACACCACCAGCTACCGAGGGCTGGGCAGCACCACCAGCTACCGAGGACTGTGCAACACCACCAGTTACCAAGGGCTGAGCACCACCAGCTACCGAGGGCTGGGCAAGCACCACCAGCTACCGAGGGCTGTGCAAGCACCACCAGCTACCGAGGGCTGGGCAGCACCACCAGCTACCGAGGACTGTGCAACACCACCAGTTACCGAGGGCTGAGCACCACCACCAGCTACCAAGGGCTGGGTAGCACCACCAGCTACCGAGGGCTGGGCAGCACCACCAGCTACCGAGGGCTGGGCAGTACCACCAGCTACCGAGGGCCGGGCAACACCACCACCAGCTACCAAGGGCTGGGCAGCACCACCAGCTACTGAGGGCTGGAAGAAGGTCTTATTGCCCAAAGAATAAAAATTCTGTCTATTAAAACTGGCATCTTGTGAGATACTGGTGAGTTGTCTTGAAAATGGTCCGTAAGGGACCTAAACATCGACAATTAGGATGTGATACCAAATCGCCTGTCAGAATACTGTCTGGTGGTAATAAACTAACTTTTTATTGCTTTAACTCAAGCGAGTGCTTTTCCTAAATTTATTTATTTATATATATATATATATACAC
>JAUIMM010003044.1:90000-111335 GCA_031769625.1 Taudactylus pleione
CTGTCAGATGTTACTGTGTTCTACTGTCAGATGTTACTGTGTTCTACTGTCAGATGTTACTGTGTTCTACTGTCAGATGTTACTGTGTTCTACTGTCAGATGTTACTGTGTTCTACTGTCAGATGTTACTGTGTTCTACTGTCAGATGACTACTGTGGTATACTGTCAGATGTTACTGTGGTATACTGTCAGATGTTACTGTGTTCTACTGTCAGATGTTACTGTGTTCTACTGTCAGATGTTACTGTGTTCTACTGTCAGATGTTACTGTGTTCTACTGTCAGATGTTACTGTGTTCTACTGTCAGATGTTACTGTGTTCTACTGTCAGATGTTACTGTGTTCTACTGTCAGATGTTACTGTGGTATACTGTCAGATGTTACTGTGGTATACTGTCAGATGTTACTGTGGTGTACTGTCAGATGTTACTGTGGTGTACTGTCAGATGTTACTGTGTTCTACTGTCAGATGTTACTGTGTTCTACTGTCAGATGTTACTGTGTTCTACTGTCAGATGTTACTGTGTTCTACTGTCAGATGTTACTGTGTTCTACTGTCAGATGTTACTGTGTTCTACTGTCAGATGTTACTATGTTCTACTGTCAGATGTTACTATGGTCTACTGTCAGATGTTACTATGGTATACTGTCAGATGTTACTATGGTATACTGTCAGATGTTACTATGGTATACTGTCATGTTACTATGTTCTACTGTCAGATGTTACTATGTTCTACTGTCAGATGTTACTATGGTCTACTGTCAGATGTTACTATGGTCTACTGTCAGATGTTACTATGGTCTACTGTCAGATTTTACTATGGTCTACTGTCAGATGTTACTATGGTATACTGTCATGTTACTATGGTCTACTGTCAGATGTTACTATGGTCTACTGTCAGATGTTACTATGGTATACTGTCAGATGTTACTATGGTATACTGTCATGTTACTATGTTCTACTGTCAGATGTTACTATGTTCTACTGTCAGATGTTACTATGTTCTACTGTCAGATGTTACTATGGTATACTGTCAGATGTTACTGTGGTATACTGTCAGATGTTACTGTGGTATACTGTCAGATGTTACTGTGGTATACTGTCAGATGTTACTGTGGTATACTGTCAGATGTTACTGTGGTATACTGTCAGATGTTACTGTGGTATACTGTCAGATGTTACTATGGTATACTGTCATGTTACTATGTTCTACTGTCAGATGTTACTATGGTATACTGTCAGATGTTACTATGGTATACTGTCAGATGTTACTATAGTATACTGTCATGTTACTATGTTCTACTGTCAGATGTTACTATGGTATACTGTCAGATGTTACTATGGTATACTGTCAGATGTTACTATGGTATACTGTCAGATGTTACTATGGTATACTGTCATGTTACTATGTTCTACTGTCAGATGTTACTATGGTATACTGTCAGATGTTACTATGGTATACTGTCAGATGTTACTATGGTATACTGTCATGTTACTATGTTCTACTGTCAGATGTTACTATGGTATACTGTCAGATGTTACTATGGTATACTGTCAGATGTTACTATGGTATACTGTCATGTTACTATGGTATACTGTCAGATGTTACTATGGTATACTGTCAGATGTTACTATGGTATACTGTCATGTTACTATGTTCTACTGTCAGATGTTACTATGGTATACTGTCAGATGTTACTATGGTATACTGTCAGATGTTACTATAGTATACTGTCATGTTACTATGTTCTACTGTCAGATGTTACTATGGTCTACTGTCATGTTACTATGGTCTACTGTCAGATGTTACTATGGTCTACTGTCAGATGTTACTATGGTATACTGTCAGATGTTACTATGGTATACTGTCATGTTACTATGTTCTACTGTCAGATGTTACTATGGTATACTGTCAGATGTTACTATGGTATACTGTCAGATGTTACTGTGGTATACTGTCAGATGTTACTGTGGTATACTGTCAGATGTTACTATGGTATACTGTCAGATGTTACTATGGTATACTGTCAGATGTTACTGTGGTATACTGTCAGATGTTACTGTGGTATACTGTCAGATGTTACTGTGGTATACTGTCAGATGTTACTATGGTATACTGTCAGATGTTACTATAGTATACTGTCATGTTAATATGTTCTACTGTCAGATGTTACTATGGTATACTGTCAGATGTTACTATGGTATACTGTCAGATGTTACTATAGTATACTGTCATGTTACTATGTTCTACTGTCAGATGTTACTATGGTATACTGTCAGATGTTACTATGGTATACTGTCAGATGTTACTATAGTATACTGTCATGTTACTATGTTCTACTGTCAGATGTTACTATGGTATACTGTCAGATGTTACTATGGTATACTGTCAGATGTTACTATGGTATACTGTCAGATGTTACTATGGTATACTGTCATGTTACTATGTTCTACTGTCAGATGTTACTATGTTCTACTGTCAGATGTTACTATGGTATACTGTCAGATGTTACTATGGTATACTGTCAGATGTTACTATGGTATACTGTCAGATGTTACTATGGTATACTGTCAGATGTTACTATAGTATACTGTCATGTTACTATGGTATACTGTCAGATGTTACTATGGTATACTGTCAGATGTTACTATGGTATACTGTCAGATGTTACTATAGTATACTGTCATGTTACTATGTTCTACTGTCAGATGTTACTATGGTATACTGTCAGATGTTACTATGGTATACTGTCAGATGTTACTATAGTATACTGTCATGTTACTATGTTCTACTGTCAGATGTTACTATGGTATACTGTCAGATGTTACTATGGTATACTGTCAGATGTTACTATGGTATACTGTCAGATGTTACTATGGTATACTGTCAGATGTTACTATAGTATACTGTCATGTTACTATGGTATACTGTCAGATGTTACTATGGTATACTGTCAGATGTTACTATAGTATACTGTCATGTTACTATGTTCTACTGTCAGATGTTACTATGGTATACTGTCAGATGTTACTATGGTATACTGTCAGATGTTACTATAGTATACTGTCATGTTACTATGTTCTACTGTCAGATGTTACTATGTTCTACTGTCAGATGTTACTATGGTATACTGTCAGATGTTACTATGGTATACTGTCATGTTACTATGTTCTACTGTCAGATGTTACTATGTTCTACTGTCAGATGTTACTATGTTCTACTGTCAGATGTTACTATGGTATACTGTCAGATGTTACTATGGTATACTGTCAGATGTTACTATGGTATACTGTCAGATGTTACTGTGGTATACTGTCAGATGTTACTGTGGTATACTGTCAGATGTTACTGTGGTATACTGTCAGATGTTACTGTGGTATACTGTCAGATGTTACTGTGGTATACTGTCAGATGTTACTGTGGTATACTGTCAGATGTTACTATGGTATACTGTCATGTTACTATGTTCTACTGTCAGATGTTAGTATGGTATACTGTCAGATGTTACTATGGTATACTGTCAGATGTTACTATGGTATACTGTCATGTTACTATGTTCTACTGTCAGATGTTACTATGGTATACTGTCAGATGTTACTATGGTATACTGTCAGATGTTACTATGGTATACTGTCAGATGTTACTATGTTCTACTGTCAGATGTTACTATGGTATACTGTCAGATGTTACTATGGTATACTGTCAGATGTTACTATGGTATACTGTCAGATGTTACTATGGTCTACTGTCATGTTACTATGGTCTACTGTCAGATGTTACTATGGTCTACTGTCAGATGTTACTATGGTCTACTGTCAGATGTTACTATGGTATACTGTCAGATGTTACTATGGTATACTGTCAGATGTTACTATGGTATACTGTCAGATGTTACTATAGTATACTGTCATGTTACTATGTTCTACTGTCAGATGTTACTATGGTATACTGTCAGATGTTACTATGGTATACTGTCAGATGTTACTATAGTATACTGTCATGTTACTATGTTCTACTGTCAGATGTTACTATGGTATACTGTCAGATGTTACTATGGTATACTGTCAGATGTTACTATAGTATACTGTCATGTTACTATGTTCTACTGTCAGATGTTACTATGGTATACTGTCAGATGTTACTATGGTATACTGTCAGATGTTACTATGGTATACTGTCAGATGTTACTATGGTATACTGTCAGATGTTACTATGGTATACTGTCAGATGTTACTATGGTATACTGTCATGTTACTATGGTATACTGTCAGATGTTACTATGGTATACTGTTAGATGTTACTATGGTATACTGTCATGTTACTATGTTCTACTGTCAGATGTTACTATGGTATACTGTCAGATGTTACTATGGTATACTGTCAGATGTTACTATAGTATACTGTCATGTTACTATGTTCTACTGTCAGATGTTACTATGTTCTACTGTCAGATGTTACTATGTTCTACTGTCAGATGTTACTATGGTATACTGTCAGATGTTACTATGGTATACTGTCAGATGTTACTATGGTATACTGTCAGATGTTACTATGGTATACTGTCATGTTACTATGGTCTACTGTCAGATGTTACTATGGTCTACTGTCAGATGTTACTATGGTCTACTGTCAGATGTTACTATGGTATACTGTCATGTTACTATGTTCTACTGTCAGATGTTACTATGGTATACTGTCAGATGTTACTGTGGTATACTGTCAGATGTTACTGTGGTATACTGTCAGATGTTACTGTGGTATACTGTCAGATGTTACTGTGGTATACTGTCAGATGTTACTGTGGTATACTGTCAGATGTTACTGTGGTATACTGTCAGATGTTACTATGGTATACTGTCAGATGTTACTATGTTCTACTGTCAGATGTTACTATGGTATACTGTCAGATGTTACTATGGTATACTGTCAGATGTTACTATAGTATACTGTCATGTTACTATGTTCTACTGTCAGATGTTACTATGGTATACTGTCAGATGTTACTATGGTATACTGTCAGATGTTACTATGGTATACTGTCATGTTACTATGTTCTACTGTCAGATGTTACTATGGTCTACTGTCAGATGTTACTATGGTATACTGTCAGATGTTACTATAGTATACTGTCATGTTACTATGTTCTACTGTCAGATGTTACTATGGTATACTGTCAGATGTTACTATAGTATACTGTCATGTTACTATGGTATACTGTCAGATGTTACTATGGTATACTGTCAGATGTTACTATGGTATACTGTCAGATGTTACTATAGTATACTGTCATGTTACTATGTTCTACTGTCAGATGTTACTATGGTATACTGTCAGATGTTACTATGGTATACTGTCAGATGTTACTATAGTATACTGTCATGTTACTATGTTCTACTGTCAGATGTTACTATGGTATACTGTCAGATGTTACTATGGTCTACTGTCAGATGTTACTATGGTCTACTGTCAGATGTTACTATGGTCTACTGTCATGTTACTATGGTCTACTGTCAGATGTTACTATGGTCTACTGTCAGATGTTACTATAGTATACTGTCAGATGTTACTATGGTATACTGTCAGATGTTACTGTGGTATACTGTCAGATATTACTATGGTATACTGTCAGATGTTACTATGGTATACTGTCAGATGTTACTGTGGTATACTGTCAGATGTTACTGTGGTATACTGTCAGATGTTACTGTGGTATACTGTCAGATGTTACTGTGGTATACTGTCAGATGTTACTGTGGTATACTGTCAGATGTTACTGTGGTATACTGTCAGATGTTACTATAGTATACTGTCATGTTACTATGTTCTACTGTCAGATGTTACTATGGTATACTGTCAGATGTTACTATGGTATACTGTCAGATGTTACTATGGTATACTGTCATGTTACTATGTTCTACTGTCAGATGTTACTATGGTATACTGTCAGATGTTACTATGGTATACTGTCAGATGTTACTATGGTATACTGTCAGATGTTACTATGGTATACTGTCAGATGTTACTATGGTATACTGTCATGTTACTATGTTCTACTGTCAGATGTTACTATGGTATACTGTCAGATGTTACTATGGTATACTGTCAGATGTTACTATAGTATACTGTCATGTTACTATGTTCTACTGTCAGATGTTACTATGGTATACTGTCAGATGTTACTATGGTATACTGTCAGATGTTACTATGGTATACTGTCAGATGTTACTATAGTATACTGTCATGTTACTATGGTATACTGTCAGATGTTACTATGGTATACTGTCAGATGTTACTATGGTATACTGTCAGATGTTACTATGGTATACTGTCATGTTACTATGTTCTACTGTCAGATGTTACTATGGTATACTGTCAGATGTTACTATAGTATACTGTCATGTTACTATGTTCTACTGTCAGATGTTACTATGGTATACTGTCAGATGTTACTATGGTATACTGTCAGATGTTACTATGGTATACTGTCAGATGTTACTATAGTATACTGTCATGTTACTATGGTATACTGTCAGATGTTACTATGGTATACTGTCAGATGTTACTATAGTATACTGTCATGTTACTATGTTCTACTGTCAGATGTTACTATGGTATACTGTCAGATGTTACTATGGTATACTGTCAGATGTTACTATAGTATACTGTCATGTTACTATGTTCTACTGTCAGATGTTACTATGTTCTACTGTCAGATGTTACTATGGTATACTGTCAGATGTTACTATGGTATACTGTCAGATGTTACTATTGTATACTGTCAGATGTTACTGTGGTATACTGTCAGATGTTACTATGGTATACTGTCAGATGTTACTATGGTATACTGTCAGATGTTACTATGGTATACTGTCATGTTACTATGGTATACTGTCAGATGTTACTATGGTATACTGTCAGATGTTACTATGGTATACTGTCAGATGTTACTGTGGTATACTGTCAGATGTTACTATGGTATACTGTCAGATGTAACTATGGTATACTGTCAGATGTTACTATAGTATACTGTCAGATGTTACTATGGTATACTGTCAGATGTTACTGTGGTATACTGTCAGATGTTACTGTGTTCTACTGTCAGATGTTACTATGGTATACCGGTATACTGTCAGATGTTACTATGGTATACTGTCAGATGTTACTATGGTATACTGTCATGTTACTATGGTATACTGTCAGATGTTACTATGGTATACTGTCAGATGTTACTGTGGTATACTGTCAGATGTTACTATGGTATACTGTCAGATGTTACTATAGTATACTGTCATGTTACTATGGTATACTGTCAGATGTTACTATGGTATACTGTCAGATGTTACTGTGGTATACTGTCAGATGTTACTATGGTATACTGTCAGATGTTACTATGGTATACTGTCAGATGTTACTATAGTATACTGTCATGTTACTATGGTATACTGTCAGATGTTACTATGGTATACTGTCAGATGTTACTATGGTATACTGTCAGATGTTACTGTGGTATACTGTCAGATGTTACTGTGGTATACTGTCAGATGTTACTATGGTATACTGTCAGATGTTACTATAGTATACTGTCAGATGTTACTATGGTATACTGTCAGATGTTACTATGGTATACTGTCAGATGTTACTGTGGTATACTGTCAGATGTTACTGTGTTCTACTGTCAGATGTTACTATGGTATACCGGTATACTGTCAGATGTTACTATGGTATACTGTCAGATGTTACTATGGTATACTGTCAGATGTTACTATGGTATACTGTCAGATGTTACTATGTTATACTGAATTAAAATTACAAGCATTTCATAAGTGCCAAAGGCTTTTATTGACAATTACATTAAGTTTATGCAAAGAGTCAATATTTGCGGTGTTGACCCTTCTGTTTCAAGACCTCTGCAATTCGCCTTGACATGCTGTCAATCAACTTCTGGGCCACATACTAACGGCCGCCCATTCTTGCCTAATCAATGCTTGGAGTTTGTCAGAATTTGTGGGTTTTGTCCACCCACCTCTTGAGGATTGACCACAAGTACTCAATGGTCTGGGGAGTTTCAAAATTTCGATGTTTTGTTCCCCGAGCCACTTAGTTATCACTTTTGCCTTATGGCAAGGTGCTCCATCATTCTGGAAAAGGCATTGTTCATCACCCTTGGATGGTTTGGAGAAGTTGCTTTTGGAGAATGTTTTGGTACCATTCTTTATTCATGGCTGTGTACTTAGGCAAAGTTGTGAGTGATCCCACTCCCTTGGCTAAGAAGCAACCCCATACATGAATGGCCTCAGGATGCTTTACTGTTGGCATGACACATGACTGATGGTAGCGCTCACCTGTATGTACATGTAACAGTCTCTCTCCCAGCACCACTTCTGGTAATCTCTACTAATGCATTTTCACCGTGGTATGTAACAGTCTCACTCCCAACACCACTTCTGGTAATCTCTACTAATGCATTTTCACCATGGTATGCAACAGTCTCACTCCTAGCACCCACCACTTCTGGTAATCTCTATTAACTCATTTTCATTGTGGTATGTACACATGCCTCCTCACCTCTGGGTGTTCCTCTAGTAAAAATCTCACTCCCAACTCCTCTTCTGGTCATCTCTTACGCGCCTCACCCTGGTATGCGCACATGCCTCCTCAACTCTGGATGTTCCTCTAGTAGCATTCAGTGCTCATATAAAGTGGCACAAATGTCACTTATAGGTTAATGAGCCTATCTCAGTCCTACTTTACCCATGAGGTTATGAATGCGTTTCACAATAAAATGCATAAACAATCAAACCCCCAGGCAGTAATAACAAATATACTTACTAAAAACATGTCTTAACACTTGCATAAAGTGTAAAAGATAATTAAAGACAAACACAATGCACATACACAAGCTATAATACAAAATACTTATAAACAAATGACATAAGCATCTATCACTAAGTTCTCCCCAAAATATAGAATAATAAGCATAAATCACATCATCAAATTATCTCAATGCATAGAAAAAAAGTAAAATGAATTAAAAAGTACACTGATATGAGATAGATATATATGAGATGAATATATTTATGAGATATATATTAGATAGATATGAGATTAATAGAATCATATTCATTATAAAGGGCTCAGCATCTCGTAAACTAAAAATTATAATCAATTGAGATCCTTATTGCCCAGCTACAGTTTAGGGTTAGTTTGATTGTATAGTTGTATTGTCTAATATTGTGTTATAATGTAGACTGAGGAAAGTGAGACTATTACTTTATACATAACCATATTGTATTGATTCTGTGTACTAGTTATTCGGGGGGATTGTTTTGTACTACTGTTTGGCTTGTTTTCTTCATCTTTGTAAATCCTGCAATTGTGTACATGTTATTTATATTGTAATAAATTAATTAAATATAGAATA
Organism: Taudactylus pleione; assembly: GCA_031769625.1. Taxonomy (NCBI): domain Eukaryota; kingdom Metazoa; phylum Chordata; class Amphibia; order Anura; family Myobatrachidae; genus Taudactylus; species Taudactylus pleione. The sequence continues at coordinate 99,423 of JAUIMM010003044.1, forward strand.
ATTTTTCTTTATTTGTAACATGAGTATATAATTTGATGGTCTTACCTCCACATACAGTACGCACTTAACATTTCTTTTTCTTTTTTCATAATAGTTTTTATTGAATATTTAGTACAAACAAAAAAAAATGAGGATACAGAAAGAAAAAAGGGGAAGCCAGACATATTGCATATCACAAAGCAGAATATTATTGGTCAGCTTACAAAACATATTCATAGACATAAAAGAAAACTTGTAATACACATAAGAACAATTAGAAACAAGATACTAAAGGAGCGATGTGTAGAACTACCCCGAGTCTGAATGAGGTGAGCAGAGAACACCTAGATCAACAGGAGCACTATAAATGGTGCAATGAACTTGTTTTTCCCTATATTCTCCCCATTGAAACCATTTCATATGGACGGAGTTAGCAGAGGAGGAATATTTGCTATCCAATGTTTCAAAAACAAAGTGCTTATGAACCTTGTTTTCTATAACTGTGATGTTGGGCAGGGAAGCAATCTTCCACCCCTGGGCAATTGCTGCCTTCGTAGCTATTCAAATATGTCCCATGATGTATCTCACCACGGGATAATGTCCCAGGATAAAAATGAAATAAAGCAATTAGGGGCTCCGCAGGAATGGTTGTTCCAACTTTATTAGTTATCATGGAAAACACCACATTCCATAGTGGTCGATGTAGTGACCAGAAAACATGGAGAATGTCTCCCACCAAACCACAGTTTCGCCAGCAATATTGGGAGACATAGGGCCATATTTTATGTTGCCTCTCAGGTGTAAAATATGCTCTCTGAAGTAGCTTATAATACATTTCTGAATGATTAATACATTTGGATACTGTAAAAACAGAACGAAAAATAATATTCCAATCATCTTCAGAAAGATCTACAGCTAAATCTCTCTCCCATTTGATCTGGCATGGTAATTTCCCCTTTTTATTTATTCTTATCTGACACTGATACCACCAAGAGATACCTCCTTTATGATTAGGAGATTGGAGACGAAGCAACAGCAACGCTGGGAAGGCAGGTTTCTTAAGTGGAGAAGGGAGGTGGCTTTGCAACCAATGTGTCAGCTGTAAGTATTTATAAAAGTCCTGCTTCATTAGTCCAAATTGAGTTTGAAGAAACACAAATGGGACAAGACCATTTTCTGTGAATACGTCACTCAGGGAAGAAAGGCCCCAACCCATGAACCTAAATACAAATCTGGAATCAAATTAGCTATCGATTGGAGAGACAGATTAGGAGAAGGCAAGGAAATTTCTTCATCTAAAGAAACATATGCATGCCAGCACATTATTGTAGTCCCAACTGCTTTACAGAATCCCGGTCTGAAGGAAATTTCAGAGGGGGGCAACCAGAATAAATCAGAAAGGGGGAAGGGATGCATAAATTCCCTTTCAATAAGTACCCAGGGTTTGGGGCAGTCAATTATGAACCAATCTCTGGCCTGACTAAGAATATAAGCTGAATGATAGCGTTCCAAGTCTGGGAAGGCTATTCCTCCAACCGCCTTGGATAGGATGAGAGTGCTTCTTGCTATTTTGGGTCTATTCCCTTTTCAGATATATTTACTAAGTATTTGATAAAATTTATTACATATAAATTTAGATAGGGGTCTAGGGATGGTACAAAATAAGTACATAAGTTTTGGGAGGAGCACCATTTTTGCAGCCGCAATCCGTCCTAGCCAGGATACCTCATGTAGCATCCATTCCTTAGTTAAAATTTCATAGGCTTTCAATAATGGCCCAAAATTACATTCAATGAGATCATGATCTCTAGCTAAATGCACTCCCAGGTATTTAAGTGATTAGATTTCCATATATATCTGTAGGTCTCCTTGAACTTTTCCAAAAGTGCATTCGGGATGTTAAAGGGAAGGGCCTCTGTCTTAGTGGTGTTTAGTTTGTAATACGACACTGCTGTATATTGATCTAAAACAGCATGTAGTGCTGGAAGAGACTCTTCTGGGTGAAGTAAACATAATAAGATATCGTCTGCAAATAAGCTTATCTTGTGGGAGGAGCCCCCGAGAAAAGGGCCGTGTATGCTATTTAGGGATCTAATCGTCTCAGCCAGAGGCTCAATGGCAAGCGCAAAGATGAGTGGTGAAAGGGGACATCCCTGACGTGTGCCGTTTGATATGTCATGTCTGTCAGATAGACAACCATTGACAAACACTTTTGTGGAAGGGCAGATATATAGAGCCGAGATGGAGTCTAAAATTCTCCCCTGGAAACTGAATGGTGCAAAACCTCCGTCAAATATCCCCAATGTAGACGGTCAAATGCCTTCTCGGCATCAAGAGACAAAATCAGCAAGAGCTCTGTAAGGAAATCATAAAGCTCTTTTATGTCTGGGCCTGTCTGTCCATCACAAATCCAACCTGATCCAGTTTAATGAGTTGGCAATAAACGGGATAAATGATTAGCAACCAATTTAGCGAACAATTTGACATCTGTGTTCAATAATGCAATATGGCGGTAGTTAGCTACAACATGAGGGTCTGTACCGGGTTTCGGTATGGCAACTATTCGTGCCTCCAACATTTCTTTAGGGAATTGTTTAGATTCAGTTGCTTCATTAAATAATAACAACAAAATTGGAGCTAGGTCAGTTTTAAAAGATTTATAGAAATTAGCAGGATAGCCGTCTGGGCCCGGAGCCTTATCCGATTGCATATTGCCAATGGCTACATCTACTTCATCCAGAGTCCAAGGAGAGCTAAGGGACAGACAGGCCTCAGAGGACAACACCGGGAGGGAGAGCCTACTCAAAAACTGCTCAATAAGGGCAGCAGTTTCCTGGGTAGTATTGGGGTCATCTTTAACATTGTATAGTTGTGCATAATAGGTAGCAAAAGCATTAGCTATCTCAACAGGGTCGGATACCTTTGCCCCATGATGAGTATAAATTCTCTGTATCTGTTCCTGAGCCCTTTGGCCATGCAATTTACTAGCCAACAACCTACTAGCTCGATTACCAAACACATCAAATTTTTTATTTAAATGGGTAATATTACGCTGTACCTCTAAGTGAGAAGACATTTACTTTCTCTCGGGCATTAATAAGTCATTTATACAGCATTCTATTAGATGGATCTGCTTTATGGGCCTCCAAGTGTGCCGCCTCAACTTCCGCCTTCTCATATTGCTGTTTATATTCTCTCTTAAGCCGAGCAGCAACCTGGATCGCTGAACCTCTGATGCCTTTAATGAGCACCAAAAATTAAATATAGAAGTCTCTTCCGGATTATTGGTACTAAGGAAAAGGGCCTCCTGTACTGCTCTATGAGCCTCCCGGCTGAGACAACAGGTGGTTACCTAATCTCCAAGGGCCCGGGACAACTCTTCTACTCCCTATGTCCCATTTCGATCTATGGACATGTGAATAAAAGGAGTAGTCCCTTATTGTAGGCTGTTTGGCTCTCCAGACATCGAACAGTCCGTACTCTGCTAAAAGCTGCTGAAAACCCTTGGAAAACTCCTGTGGTCTACTTGAACAGGAAGTCGTTGGACGGGATCTATCCATAGTTGGATCGAGAACCATGTTAAAGTCTCCGAGGAGTAGTAGTGCCTCTTTAGAGTACTTCTGCAATGTCAAACAAAATTTTCTACAAAAAGATAGTTGCCTAGTGTTGGGGACATATAAAACTAAGGTGACTTCCACGGTGTCTAATAGTCCTACCAAAATTAGATATCTTCCCTGTGGGTCTATGTGCTGTAAAATCAATGAGAATGAGCAATGTTGGGAAATAAGGAGGGTTACTCCTGCCTTCTTGTGAGGCCCATTAGCTGTGTAGCAATGAGGGAATCTAGCATTGCTAAAGCTCGGAGGGGTAGACTGCTGAAAATGGATCTCCTGGATTGCTACAATATGGGCTTTAAGCTTATGAAAATATTTCAGTGCTAAACGTCTCTTTTGGGGAGAGTTCAAAAGTAAGGGACTGGCGCCCCCCCCCCCTCTTTATAGGAATAATTATACTTCAGAATTAAAACTTAAATATTTGCAAATAAAAACAAAAGTAATAAGTTTTTAAATAACTAAAACTCTTTATGGAGCTATCTGGGGCTGCTGTGAAGAACAGGCAAACAGGAAATTAACTACTGCACAAAATTCTTACCCCGTTACCCACCTGTTCATCCCCCTTACTAGACTATATGGACAAAGCTATCAGGGGTTACCCACTCCACTTACTTGGGTTACAGATTGATGGCAGGTCTCTTGTGGGCTGGTCTCCCTGGCTGGCAGGCTGCTGGTCTCCCTGGCTGGCAGGCTGCTGGTCTCCCTGGCTGGTGCTGGTTGTTGGACTCCCTGGCTGGCAGGCTGCTGGTCTCCCTGGCTGGTGCTGGTTGTTGGACTCCCTGGCTGGCAGGCTGCTGGTCTCCCTGGCTGGTGCTGGTTGTTGGTGTCACTGGTTGGCAGGCTGCTGGTCTCCCTGACTGGCAGGCTGCTTGTCTAATTAGATGCAGCATGCAGACTCAGCAAAGGGAAGTAGAATCCATGTGCAGGTGGAACGCATATTTCCTTTCTACTTCCCTTCCTGTGTACACACAGCACAAGTCCACTCACTAGTCACCTAACCCTATACAGGTAATCATTTGTCTAGTAGCCAGTCATTTAAAATTTGACCCACCCCCACTGAACCTACTTCCTGGACCTCATCCAATCAGGATGGGGTGTGGGGGACGGGTGATAGAGAGGACGGAGACTTCAAGTACTGTAATTTATGTTATTAACACTTTGCTGCCAGCCAATGGGAGGCATTGTGGGAGGAGGATTTGCTGTGTGATATAGAAGCTGTATATAGTACACACACACAGCCGGCCCTAGCCAAATTAGTGCTCTAGGCAAGATTTTGGGTGGTGCCCCCCTCCCCGTGGGATCCTCAAAAGGGGTGTGGCCTCAAGGAAGGGGCCCTGGCCCAGCACCCACCTATCCCAGCACAGCACTGTATCAGCACCCACCACCCCTATCCCAGCACCCACCACCTCTATCCCAGCACAGCACTGCATCAGCACCCACCACCTCTATCCCAGCACAGCACTGCATCAGCACCCACCACCTCTATCCCAGCAGAGCACCCCTCTCCCAGCAGTGAGCACCCCAGCCCTCTCCCAGTTCCAAACTTACTGTACTTGAGTGTAGACTGCAGAGCAATCCGGCTCAGGGTATAGCAAGCCACGGGCGGTGGACCCACTTTCCCCACCTCAGGCTGGCACGGGCGGTGGACCCGCTTTTCCCATCTCAGGCTGGCAGGCCGCAGCTGTGTGTGATGATTGCTGGAGGCGGGACCCAGAGCCGTGAGGTGACTCGCTATTCCGAGCTCCACAAAGGCCCATGGTGCAGCAGCCCTTCCGTGACCATTACTAAAAGTCCTGAATGAGCCTCTGCCCATGTGCAGAAGCTCATTCTGATTGTGTGATGCCTCAGAGCCGGCCCAGCGCTAACACCAGCCGCTGTTCAGTACTCCGACCCCGCAAACTGCCGCCGGCTGTTCCGCCATTGCCCGCTCACTGTTGCTGCTGATAGGCCCGATCGGAGCTGTCACCAGAGCTCCGATCGTGGATGCTGCACAGCGGCAGTAGCAGCTGCCAGAGTTTCTGCCCAGCCAGGGGCTCCGGCCATGTCTGCACCCAACCTCCACCGGCCGTAGGTGGGCTTGGATGCCCCTAGGCATTTGCTTAGTTTGTCTATGTCTAGGGCTGACCACACACACACACACACACACACACACAATACACACACACACAATACACACACACACACACTACACACACACACACAATACACACACACACACACTACACACAATACACAGAGCAGTCAGGGAGGAGGGGCTCAGGCTGCTCAGCTCCAGGACAGTGTTTCCTGTCACACTGCAGCTACATTGTTTCACAGGTCACTGACATGGTAAAAGAACTAACCAGCTGACATCTGTGTGTGTGATACCGCTGGATGGCGCCCCCCCCCCTTGGCTGATGCCCCTGGAAAGTGCCATCCCAGCCAATAGGTGGATACGCCCCTGGTCACTGGCCATAACTGAGCAGCAGCCATGGCTGGGAGAGCACAGAGCCAGACGAGCGCCTATCCCATCCACCCTGGCCGAGGGAAAGACGGAAACACTGGACTGGAAGGTTAGTATGTGGGAGGGACTGCAATGCTGCCGAGAGCCGGCCAGGCCAGAGTGGGCTGGGTACAAGCAATGTGCAGGGGCCCCTAGGGGACCTCACTGCCTATAATTCAACCCTGATCTATTGGAAATATGATGTAAATAATGTATTGTACACTGAATAATTATAGCACCCTCTATTGGAGAGATATTGTATATCCAATTACTGTGTATCATGTTATCAGATCGTTGTCACCTCTATAGAACTGGTAGAAAATGTTTTAAAATTTAGATTATTATAACACCACATGTTGGAAATAAATTCCGTGATACTCTGATCAAAATTGCCCATTATTCTAATGTACAAACATCAAGATTGACTCCACATCTGCTCCACAGCAACGGAACCGGAAGTGGCACCATTCTAAAGAGAAGACTGTTACTATAACAGTGAGCACTTTGGAAATTACCCTCTATGCCTTGATAAAGATATATAGGGGGTCATTCAGACCCGGTCGTTAGCGCCGATGCGCTCGGACCGGGTCGATGGCCCCCCACAGAGCATGCGCGCGACGGCGCCGTCGTGCGCATGCGTGAGACCCACTACGACCGACAGCGACCGGTCGTAGCGGGTCTCGATCCAAAGGGGGCGAGCTGTCGATGTTGATTGACAGCTTGCCCCGTTTGGAAGGCGGGCCAGGGGGTGTGGCAGCCCAAATGGAGGCGTTACTATGGGAACGCCTGCCGTTTGGGGGAGGCCCCACTGACATCACTAGTGATGTCAGTGGAGAGCTTCCGGCTCTGACAGAGCCAGAAGCTCTCCGGGGCTTACGACAAGTGAGACCCTACCCTAGGGTCTCGTCGTAAGCCCCGATGGTCGCGATGGTCTCTGACCATCGCGACCATCACCTGAGCGGTCGTTTGAGCTGTGGGTGTAAACCCACAACCTAACGACCGCAACAGAGGCGGGCAGTCAGGATGCAAGTGGCCGCCCAGTTTCTGAGCGACCGCTTGCATCCTCTGTCCGCCTCTGAATGAGGTCCATAGTGTCTTATTTATCAATGAGTTTTAACATTCACAACGAGTGATTAAACTCGTTAATTATGATAAATGGTGCTCCAGCCAATCAGCTCCCAACTGTCATTTTTGAACCAGATTGGGAGCTGATTGGCTGGAACATCATTATCATACACAATGAGATTTATCACTCGTGAATGATAAAACTTGTTGATAAATGAGGCCCATAATATCTGGAAATGCATTGGCTGTAGGTGGAGCGGCATACCGGTACCCTGGAAGAAGGTAAGACCTTTGTTTGCACCATCTAGTTTTTTGAAACCGGACTTGAACCGGTTATTAGTGATTCCTAAGAGCATCACTGGTCACCTGTATGGCGCCTACTGGGTAATACGTTTTGTTTATATATAAATGTGTCAGGCACATCCATGCACTATAATATTCTTTTCATTACCTTTTAATAAAAATCTATTGGTCCTACAAAACGAAATCTTAATATGAGAGGGAGAGTATGCATAGTGGTGAGTACGGTACTCATGTGATTTCCATCCTCCATTTGCATAGACACACATACATGTTTGGTATCACTACTGTCAGTGTAAGTGAGGTACGCCATCATCACTGACTGCTAATACCAGTAACATTACTTATACCAGCTAATGATACCTGTATATGAGAGGCAGAGTATGCATAGTGGTGACTATTGTACACATGTGATTTCCATCTCCCATTTGCATAGACACACATACATGTTTGGTATCACTACTGTCAGTGTAAGTGAGGTACGCCATCATCACTGACTGCTAATACCAGTAACATTACTTATACCAGCTAATGATACCTGTATATGAGAGGCAGAGTATGCATAGTGGTGAGTACAGTACACATGTGATTTCCATCACCCATTTGCATAGACACACATACATGTTTGGTATCACTACTGTCAGCGTAAGTGAGGTACGTCATCATCACTGACTGCTAATACCAGTAACATTACTTATACCAGCTAATGATACCTGTATATGAGAGGCAGAGTATGCATAGTGGTGAGTACAGTACACATGTGATTTCCATCTCCCATTTGCATAGACACACATACATGTTTGGTGTCACTACTGTCAGTGTAAGTGAGGTACGCTATCATCACTGACTGCTAATACCAGTAACATTACTTATACCAGCTAATGATACCTGTATATGAGGCAGAGTATGCATAGTGGTGAGTACTGTACACATGTGATTTCCATCACCCATTTGCATAGACACACATACATGTTTGGTATCACTACTGTCAGTGTAAGTGAGGTACGTCATCATCACTGACTGCTAATACCAGTAACATTACTTATACCATCTAATGGTACCTTTATATGAGAGGCAGAGTATGCATAGTGGTGAGTATGGTACACATGTGATTTCCATCTCCCATTTGCATAGACACACATACATGTTTGGTGTCACTACTGTCAGTGTAAGTGAGGTAAGCCATCATCACTGACTGCTAATACCAGAAACATTACTTATACCAGCTAATGATACCTGTATATGAGAGGCAGAGTATGCATAGTGGTGAGTACAGTACACATGTGATTTCCATCTCCCATTTGCATAGACACACATACATGTTTGGTGTCACTACTGTCAGTGTAAGTGAGGTACGCTATCATCACTGACTGCTAATACCAGTAACATTACTTATACCAGCTAATGATACCTGTATATGAGGCAGAGTATGCATAGTGGTGAGTACTGTACACATGTGATTTCCATCTCCCATTTGCATAGACACACATACATGTTTGGTATCACTACTGTCAGTGTAAGTGAGGTACGTCATCATCACTGACTGCTAATACCAGTAACATTACTTTTACCAGCTAATGATACCTGTATATGAGAGGCAGAGTATGCATAGTGGTGAGTACGGTACACATGTGATTTCCATCTCCCATTTGCATAGACACACATACATGTTTGGTGTCACTACTGTCAGTGTAAGTGATGTACGTCATCATCACTGACTGCTAATACCAGTAACATTACTTATACCAGCTAATGATACCTGTATATGAGAGGCAGAGTATGTATAGTGGTGAGTATAGTACACATGTGATTCCCATCTCCCATTTGCATAGACACAGATACATGTCTGGTATCACTACTGTCAGTGTAAGTGAGGTATGCCATCATCACTGACTGCTAATACCAGTAACATTACTTATACCAGCTAATGATACCTGTATATGAGAGGCAGAGTATGCATAGTGGTGAGTACAGTACACATGTGATTTCCATCACCCATTTGCATAGACACACATACATGTTTGGTATCACTACTGTCAGCGTAAGTGAGGTACGTCATCATCACTGACTGCTAATACCAGTAACATTACTTATACCAGCTAATGATACCTGTATATGAGAGGCAGAGTATGCATAGTGGTGAGTACAGTACACATGTGATTTCCATCTCCCATTTGCATAGACACACATACATGTTTGGTGTCACTACTGTCAGTGTAAGTGAGGTACGCTATCATCACTGACTGCTAATACCAGTAACATTACTTATACCAGCTAATGATACCTGTATATGAGGCAGAGTATGCATAGTGGTGAGTACTGTACACGTGATTTCCATCTCCCATTTGCATAGACACACATACATGTTTGGTATCACTACTGTCAGTGTAAGTGAGGTACGTCATCATCACTGACTGCTAATACCAGTAACATTACTTTTACCAGCTAATGATACCTGTATATGAGAGGCAGAGTATGCATAGTGGTGAGTACGGTACACATGTGATTTCCATCTCCCATTTGCATAGACACACATACATGTTTGGTGTCACTACTGTCAGTGTAAGTGAGGTACGCTATCATCACTGACTGCTAATACCAGTAACATTACTTATACCAGCTAATGATACCTGTATATGAGGCAGAGTATGCATAGTGGTGAGTACTGCACACATGTGATTTCCATCTCCCATTTGCATAGACACACATACATGTTTGGTATCACTACTGTCAGTGTAAGTGAGGTACGCCATCATCACTGACTGCTAATACCAGTAACATTACTTATACCAGCTAATGATACCTGTATATGAGAGGCAGAGTATGCATAGTGGTGAGTACAGTACACATGTGATTTCCATCACCCATTTGCATAGACACACATACATGTTTGGTATCACTACTGTCAGTGTAAGTGAGGTACGTCATCATCACTGACTGCTAATACCAGTAACATTACTTATACCAGCTAATGATACCTGTATATGAGAGGCAGAGTATGCATAGTGGTGAGTACAGTACACATGTGATTTCCATCTCCCATTTGCATAGACACACATACATGTTTGGTGTCACTACTGTCAGTGTAAGTGAGGTACGCTATCATCACTGATTGCTAATACCAGTAACATTACTTATACCAGCTAATGATACCTGTATATGAGGCAGAGTATGCATAGTGGTGAGTACTGTACACATGTGATTTCCATCTCCCATTTGCATAGACACACATACATGTTTGGTATCACTACTGTCAGTGTAAGTGAGGTACGCCATCATCACTGACTGCTAATACCAGTAACATTACTTATACCAGCTAATGATACCTGTATATGAGAGGCAGAGTATGCATAGTGGTGAGTACAGTACACATGTGATTTCCATCACCCATTTGCATAGACACACATACATGTTTGGTATCACTACTGTCAGTGTAAGTGAGGTACGTCATCATCACTGACTGCTAATACCAGTAACATTACTTATACCATCTAATGGTACCTGTATATGAGAGGCAGAGTATGCATAGTGGTGAGTATGGTACACATGTGAATTCCATCTCCCATTTGCATAGACACACATACATGTTTGGTATCACTACTGTCAGCGTAAGTGATGTACGTCATCATCACTGACTGCTAATACCAGTAACATTACTTATACCAGCTAATGATACCTGTATATGAGAGGCAGAGTATGCATAGTGGTGAGTACGGTACACATGTGATTTCCATCTCCCATTTGCATAGACACACATACATGTTTGGTGTCACTACTGTCAGTGTAAGTGAGGTACGCCATCATTACTGACTGCTAATACCAGTAACATTACTTATACCAGCTAATGATACCTGTATATGAGAGGCAGAGTATGCATAGTGGTGAGTACGATACACATGTGATTTCCATCTCCCATTTGCATAGACACACATACATGTTTGGTGTCACTACTGTCAGTGTAAGTGAGGTACGTCCTCATCACTGACTGCTAATACCAGTAACATTACTTATACCAGCTAATGATACCTGTATATGAGGCACAGTATGCATAGTGGTGAGTACAGTACACATGTGATTTCCATCTCCCATTTGCATAGACACACATACATGTTGGTATCACTACTGTCAGTGTAAGTGAGGTACGCCTTCATCACTAACTGCTAATACCAGTAACATTACTTATACCAGCTAATGATACCTGTATATGAGAGGCAGAGTATGCATAGTGGTAAGTACAGTACACATGTGATTTCCATCTCCCATTTGCATAGACACACATACATGTTTGGTGTCACTACTGTCAGTGTAAGTGAGGTACGCCATCATCACCAACTGCTAATACCAGTAACATTACTTATACCAGCTAATGAAACCTTTATATGAGAGGCAGAGTATGCATAGTGGTGAGTACAGTACACATGTGATTTCCATCTCCCATTTGCATAGACACACATACATGTTTGGTGTCACTAC
>JAUIMM010003045.1:0-29038 GCA_031769625.1 Taudactylus pleione
ATGGTGTATAGAGGTACATAGTATAGAATGTGGTGTAGAGTTGTATAGTGGTACATAGTATAGAATGTGGTGTATAGTGGTACATAGTATAGAATACGGTGAATAGTGGTTCATAGTATAGAATATAGTGAATAGTGGTACATAGTATAGAATGTTGTGTAGAGCTGTATAGTGGTACATAGTATAGATTGTGGGGTAGAGCTGTAAAGTGCTACATAGTATAGAAAATGATGTATAGAGGTACATAGTATAGAATATGGTGTATAGTGATACATAGTATAGTATGTGGTGTAGAGCTGTATAGTGGTACATAGTATAGAATTTGTAGTATGGTGGTATATAGTATAGAATATAGTTTATAGAGGCACATACAAATGCATTGAAAGCAATGGAAACAACAAAAGCGCATACTTTGTGATATCTCCTCTTGTAGCAAACACAGACAGCTCAAAATTTCACTGGATGTGTTGAAGACCAAGACCCACAAATGTGGTGTGAAATTGTTTTTCTCCCATGTTGCATTTAAGAGAAAACAGCAAATGCACGTTTTAGGCCAAAATGCATTGAAAGCAATGGAAACAACAAAAGCACATACTTTGTGATATCTAATCTTGTAGCAAACACAGACAGCTCAAAATTTCACTGGATGTGTTGAAGACCAAGACCCACAAATGTGATGTGAAATGGTTTTTCTCCCATGTTGCGATTAAGAGACAATAGCAAATGCTCGTTTTAGGCCAAAATGCATTGAAAGCAATGGAAACAACAAAAGCGCATACTTTGTGATATCTCCTCTTGTAGCAAACACAGACAGCTCAAAATTTCACTGGATGTGTTGAAGACCAAGAGCCACAAATATGATGTGAAATGGTTTTTCTCCCATGTTGCATTTAAGAGAAAACAGCAATTGCTCGTTTTAGGACAAAATGCATTGAAAGCAATGGAAACAATAAAAGCGCATACTTTGTGTTATCTCCTCTTGTAGCAAACACAGACAGCTCAAAATTTCACTGGATGTGTTGAAGACCAAGACCCACAAATGTGATGTGAAATGGTTTTTCTCCCATGTTGCGTTTAAGAGAAAACAGCAATTGCACGTTTTAGGCCAAAATGCATTGAAAGCAATGGAAACAACAAAAGCGCATACTTTGTGTTATCTCCTCTTGTAGCAAACACAGGCAGCTTAAAATTTCACTGGATGTGTTGAAGACCAAGACCAACAAATGTGATGTGAAATGGTTTTTCTCCCATGTTGCGATTAAGAGAAAACAGCAAATGCACGTTTTAGGCCAGAATGCATTGAAAGCAATGGAAACAACAAAAGCGCATACTTTGTGTTATCTCCTCTTGTAGCAAACACAGACAGCTCAAAATTTCACTGGATGTGTTGAAGACCAAGACCAACAAATGTGATGTGAAATGGTTTTTCTCCCATGTTGCGTTTAAGAGAAAACAGAAATTGCACGTTTTAGGCTAAAATACATTGAAAGCAATGGAAAACACAAAAGCGAATACTTTGTGTTATCTCCTCTTGTAGCAAACACAGGCAGCTCAAAATTTCACTGGATGTGTTGAAGACCAAGACCAACAAATGTGATGTGAAATGGTTTTTCTCCCATGTTGCGTTTAAGAGAAAACAGCAATTGCTCATTTTAGGCCAAAATGCATTGAAAGCAATGGAAACAACAAAAGCGCATACTTTGTGTTATCTCCTCTTGTAGCAAACACAAGCAGCTCAAAATTTCACTGGATTTGTTGAAGACCAAGACCAACAAATGTGATGTGAAATGGTTTTTCTCCCAAGTTGCGTTTAAGAGAAAACAGCAAATGCATGTTTTAGGCCAAAATGCATTGAAAGCAATGGAAACAACAAAAGCGCAATCTTTGTGTTATCTCCTCTTGTAGCAAACACAGACAGCTCAAAATTTCACTGGATGTGTTGAAGACCAAGACCCACAAATGTGATGTGAAATGGTTTTTCTCCCATGTTGCGTTTAAGAGAAAACAGCAATTGCTCGTTTTAGGCCAAAATGCATTGAAAGCAATGGAAACAACAAAAGCGCATACTTTGTGTTATCTCCTCTAGTAGCAAACACAGACAGCTCAAAATTTCACTGGATGTGTAAAAGACCAAGACCAACAAATGTGATGTGAAATGGTTTTTCTCCCATGTTGCGTTTAAGAGAAAACAGCAAATGCACGTTTTAGGCCAAAATGCATTGAAAGCAATGGAAACAACAAAAGCGCATTCTTTGTGTTATCTCCTCTTGTAGCAAACACAGACAGCTCAAAATTTCACTGGATGTGTTGAAGACCAAGACCCACAAATGTGATGTGAAATGGTTTTTCTCCAATGTTGCGTTTAAGAGAAAACAGCAATTGCTCATTTTAGGCCAAAATGCACTGAAAGCAATGTAAACAACAAAAGCGCATACTTTGTGTTATCTCCTCTTGTAGCAAACACAGACAGCTCAAAATTTCACTGGATGTGTTGAAGACCAAGACCCACAAATGTGATGTGAAATGGTTTTTCTCCCATGTTGCGATTAAGAGAAAACAGCAATTGCTCGATTTAGGTCAAAATGCATTGAAAGCAATGGAAACAACAAAAGGGCATACTTTGTGATATCTCCTCTTGTAGCAAACACAGACAGCTCAAAATTCCACTGGATGTGTTGAAGACCAAGAGGCACAAATATGATGTGAAATGGTTTTTCTCCCATGTTGCGTTTAAGAGAAAACAGCAATTGCTCGTTTTAGGCCAAAATGCATTGAAAGCAAAGGAAACAACAAAAGCGCATACTTTGTGTTATCTCCTCTTGTAGCAAACACAGACAGCTCAAAATTTCACTGGATGTGTTGAAGACCAAGACCCACAAATGTGATGTGAAATGGTATTTCTCCCATGTTGCGTTTAACAGAAAACAGCAATTGCTCATTTTAGGCCAAAATGTATTGAAAGCAATGGAAACAACAAAAGCACATACTTTGTGTTATCTCCTCTTGTAGCAAACACAGACAGCTCAAAATTTCACTGGATGTGTTGAAGACCAAGACCCACAAATGTGATGTGAAATGGTTTTTCTCCCATGTTGCGTTTAAGAGAAAACAGCAATTGCTCATTTTAGGCCAAAATGCATTGAAAGCAATGGAAACAACAAAAGCACATACTTTGTGTTATCTCCTCTTGTAGCAAACACAGACAGCTCAAAATTTCACTGGATGTGTTGAAGACCAAGAGCCACAAATATGATGTGAAATGGTTTTTCTCCCATGTTGCGTTTAAGAGAAAACAGCAATTGCTCGTTTTTGGCCAAAATGCATTGAAAGCAATGGAAACAACAAAAGCGCATACTTTGTGTTATCTCCTCTTGTAGCAAACACAGACAGCTCAAAATTTCACTGGATGTGTTGAAGACCAAGACCCACAAATGTGATGTGAAATGGTTTTTCTCCCATGTTGTGTTTAAGAGAAAACAGCAATTACACGTTTCAGGCCAAAATGCATTGAAAGCAATGTAAACAACAAAAGCGCATACTTTGTGTTATCTCCTCTTGTAGCAAACACATGCAGCTCAAAATTTCACTGGATGTGTTGAAGACCAAGACCCACAAATGTGATGTGAAATGGTTTTTCTCCCATGTTGCGATTAAGAGAAAACAGCAAATGCACGTTTTAGGCCAAAATGCATTGAAAGCAATGGAAACAACAAAAGCGCATACTTTGTGTTATCTCCTCTTGTAGCAAACACAGACAGCTCAAAATTTCACTGGATGTGTTGAAGACCAAGACCCACAAATGTGATGTGAAATGGTTTTTCTCCCATGTTGCGTTTCGGAGAAAACAGCAATTGCACATTTTAGGCCAAAATACATTGAAAGCAATGGAAACAACAAAAGCAAATACTTTGTGTTATCTCCTCTTGTAGCAAACACAGGCAGCTCAAAATTTCACTGGATGTGTTGACGACCAAGACCAACAAATGTGATGTGAAATGGTTTTTCTCCCATGTTGCGTTTAAGAGAAAACAGCAAATGCACGTTTTAGGCCAAAATGCATTGAAAGCAATGGAAACAACAAAAGCGCATACTTTGTGATATCTCCTCTTGTAGCAAACACAGACAGCTCAAAATTTCACTGGATGTGTTGAAGACCAAGACCCACAAATGTGATGTGAAATGGTTTTTCTCCCAAGTTGCGTTTAAGAGAAAACACCAATTGCTCATTTTAGGCCAAAATGCATTGAAAGCAATGGAAACAACAAAAGCGCATACTTTGTGATATCTCCTCTTGTAGCAAACACAGACAGCTCAAAATTTCACTGGATGTGTTGAAGACCAAGACCTACAAACGTGATGTGAAATGGTTTTTCTCCCATGTTGCGTTTAAGAGAAAACAGCAATTGCTCATTTTAGGCCAAAATGCATTGAAAGCAATGGAAACAACAAAAGCGCATACTTTGTGTTATCTCCTCTTGTAGCAAACACAGACAGCTCAAAATTTCACTGGATTTGTTGAAGACCAAGACCAACAAATGTGATGTGAAATGGTTTTTCTCGCATGTTGCGTTTAAGAGAAAACAGCAAATACATGTTTTAGGCCAAAATACATTGAAAGCAATGGAAACAACAAAAGCGCATACTTTGTGTTATCTCCTCTTGTAGCAAACACAGACAGCTCAAAATTTCACTGGATGTGTTGAAGACCAAGACCCACAAATGTGATGTGAAATGGTTTTTCTCCCATGTTGCGTTTAAGAGAAAACAGCAATTGCTCGTTTTAGGCCAAAATGCATTGAAAGCAATGGAAACAACAAAAGCGCATACATTGTGTTATCTCCTCTTGTAGCAAACACAGACAGCTCAAAATTTCACTGAATGTGTTGAAGACCAAGACCCACAAATGTGATGTGAAATGGTTTTTCTCCCATGTTGCATTTAAGAGAAAACAGCAATTGCTCATTTTAGGCCAAAATGCATTGAAAGCAATGGAAACAACAAAAGCGCATACTTTGTGTTATCTCCTCTTGTAGCAAACACAGACAGCTCAAAATTTCACTGGATGTGTTGAAGACAAAGACCCACAAATGTGATGTGAAATGGTTTTTCTCCCATGTTGCGTTTAAGAGAAAACAGCAATTGCTCGATTTAGGTCAAAATGCATTGAAAGCAATGGAAACAACAAAAGCGCATACTTTGTGATATCTCCTCTTGTAGCAAACACAGACAACTCAAAATTCCACTGGATGTGTTGAAGACCAAGAGCCACAAATATGATGTGAAATGGTTTTTCTCCCATGTTGCGTTTAAGAGAAAACAGCAATTGCTCGTTTTAGGCCAAAATGCATTGAAAGCAAAGGAAACAACAAAAGCGCATACTTTGTGTTATCTCCTCTTGTAGCAAACACAGACAGCTCAAAATTTCACTGGATGTGTTGAAGACCAAGACCCACAAATGTGATGTGAAATGGTTTTTCTCCCATGTTGCATTTAAGAGAAAACAGCAATTGCTCAATTTAGGTCAAAATGCATTGAAAGCAATGGAAACAACAAAAGCGCATACTTTGTGATATCTCCTCTTGTAGCAAACACAGACATACACCACATTCTATACTATGTACCACTATACACCATTTTCTATAAAATGTAACACTATACACCATATTCTATACTATGTACCACTATACATCATATTCTATACTTTGTAACTCTATACATTATGTTCTATACTATGTACCACTATATACCACATTCTATACTATGTACTACTATACAGCTCTACACCATATTCTATACTATGTACCACTATACATCTCTACACCACATTCTATACTATGTACCACTGTACACCATATTCTATACTATGTACCACTATACACCACATTCTAGACTATGTACCACTATACAACACATTCTATACTATGTAGAACTATACACCATATTCTATACTATGTACCTCTATATACCATATTCTATACTATGTACCACTATACACCATATTCTATTCTATGTACCACAATACACCATATTCTATACTATGTACCTCTTTACACCATATCCTATACTATGTACATCTATACACCATATTCTATACTATATACCACTATACACCATATTCTATACTTTATACCACTATACACCATTTTCTATACTTTATACCACTATACAACTCTACCCCATATTTTATACTATGTACCACTATACACCATTTTCTATACTATGAACCACTATACAGCTCTACACCACATTCTATACTATATACAACTATACACCATGTTCTGTACTATATACCACTATACACCTCTACACCATATTCTATACTATGTACCACTATACTGCTCTACACCATATTCTATAATATATACTACTATACAACACATTCTATACTATGTACCACTATACACCATATTCTATACTATGTAAAACTATACTCCACATTCTATACTATGTACCATTATACAGCTCTACACCACATTCTATAATATGTACCACTATATACCACATTTTATACTATGTACCACTATACAGCTCTAAACAATATTCTATACTATGTACCACTATACATCTCTACACCACATTCTACACTATGTACCACTATACAACATATTCTATACTATGTAAAACTATACAGCTCTACACAACATTCTATACTATGTACCACTATACACCATATTCTATACTATGTAACACTATACACCACATTCTATACTATGTACCATTATACAGCTCTACATCACATTCAATAATATGTACCACTATATACCACATTTTATACTATGTACCACTATACAGCTCTAAACAATATTCTATACTATGTACTACTATAAAGCTCTACACCACATTCTATACTATGTACCACTATACACCATATTCTATACTATGTACCACTGTACACCATATTCTATACTATGTATCTCTATACACCATATTTTATACTATATACCACTACACACCACCTCCTACACTATGGACCATTATACAGCTCTACACCACATTCTATACTATGTACCACAATACACCATATTTTATACTATGTAACACTATACACCACATTCTATACTATGTACCATTATACAGCTCTACACCACATTCTATAATATGTACCACTATATACCACATTTTATACTATGTACCACTATACAGCTCTAAACAATATTTTATACTATGTACCACTATACAGCTCTACACCACATTCTATACTATGTACCACTATACACCATATTCTATACTATGTACCACTATACACCATATTCTATACTATGTACTTCTATACACCGTATTCTATACTATATACCACTATACACCACATCCTATACTATGTACTTTATACAGCTCTACACCATATTCTATACTATGTACCACTATACACCACATTCTATACTATGTACCTCTATACACAATATTCTATACTATGTACCTCTATACAGCATATTCTATACTATATACCACTATACACCATATTCCATACAATGTACCACTATACACCATATTCTATACGATATACAACTATTCGGCTTTACCCAAATTTCTATACTCTGTACCACTATACACCATATTCTATACTATATACCATAATACAGCTCTATACCATATTCTATACTATATGCTACTATACACCATATTCTATACTATGTACGTCTATACACCATATTCTATACTATGTACCTCTATAAACCATATTCTATACAATATACCACTATACACCATATTCTATACTATGTACCACTATACACCATATTCTATACTATATACAACTATATAGCTCTAGCCCATATTCTATACTATGTACCACTATACACCATTTTCTATACTATGAACCACTATACAGCTCTACACCATATTCTATACTATATACCACTATACACCATATTCTATACTATGTACCACTATACACCTCTACACCATACTCTATACTATGTAATACTATACAGCTCTACAGTATAATATATACTATATACTACTATACACCACATTCTATACTTTGTACCACTATACACCATTTTCTATAAAATGTAACACTATACACCATATTCTATACTATGTACCACTATACACCATATTCTATACTTTGTACCTCTATACATTATGTTCTATACTATGTACCACTATATTCCACATTCTAAACTATGTACTACTATACAACAGGCAGCTCAAAATTTCACTGGATGTGTTGAAGACCAAGACCAACAAATGTGATGTGAAATGGTTTTTCTCCCATGTTGCGTTTAAGAGAAAACAGCAAATGCACGTTTTAGGCCAAAATGCTTTGAAAGCAATGGAAACAACAAAAGCGCATACTTTGTGTTATCTCCACTTGTAGCAAACACAGACAGCTCAAAATTTCACTGGATGTGTTGAAGACCAATACCCACAAATGTGATGTGAAATGGTTTTTCTCCCATGTTGCGTTTAAGAGAAAACAGCAAATGCACGTTTTAGGCCAAAATGCATTGAAAGCAATGGAAACAACAAAAGCGCATACTTTGTGTTATCTCCTCTTGTAGCAAACACAGACAGCTCAAAATTTCACTGGATGTGTTGAAGACCAATACCCACAAATGTGATGTGAAATGGTTTTTCTCCCATGTTGCGTTTAAGAGAAAACAGCAATTGCTCATTTTAGGCCAAAATGCATTGAAAGCAATGGAAACAACAAAAGTGCATACTTTGTGTTATCTCCTCTTGTAGCAAACACAGACAGCTCAAAATTTCACTGGATGTGTTGAAGACCAAGACCAACAAATGTGATGTGAAATGGTTTTTCTCCCATGTTGCGTTTAAGAGAAAACAGCAAATGCACGTTTTAGGCCAAAATGCATTGAAAGCAATGGAAACAACAAAAGTGCATACGTTGTGTTATCTCCTCTTGTAGCAAACACAGACAGCTCAAAATTTCACTGGATGTGTTGAAGACCAAGACCAACAAATGTGATGTGAAATGGTTTTTCTCCCATGTTGCGTTTAAGAGAAAACAGCAAATGCACGTTTTTGGCCAAAATGCATTGAAAGCAATGGAAACAACAAAAGTGCATACTTTGTGTTATCTCCTCTTGTAGCAAACACAGGCAGCTCAAAATTTCACTGGATGTGTTGAAGACCAAGACCAACAAATGTGATGTGAAATGGTTTTTCTCCCATGTTGCGTTTAAGAGAAAACAGCAAATGCACGTTTTAGGCTAAAATGCATTGAAAGCAATGGAAACAACAAAAGTGCATACGTTGTGTTATCTCCTCTTGTAGCAAACACAGACAGCTCAAAATTTCACTGGATGTGTTGAAGACCAAGACCAACAAATGTGATGTGAAATGGTTTTTCTCCCATGTTGCGTCTCCTCTTGTAGCAAACACAGGCAGCTCAAAATTTCACTGGATGTGTTGAAGACCAAGACCCACAAATGTGATGTGAAATGGTTTTTCTCCCATGTTGCATTTAAGAGAAAACAGCAAATGCACGTTTTAGGCCAAAATGCATTGAAAGCAATGGAAACAACAAAAGCGCATACTTTGTGTTATCTCCTCTTGTAGCAAACACAGGCAGCTCAAAATTTCACTGGATGTGTTGAAGACCAAGACCCACAAATGTGATGTGAAATGGTTTTTCTCCCATGTTGCGTTTAAGAGAAAACAGCAAATGCACGTTTTAGGCCAAAATGCATTGAAAGCAATGGAAACAACAAAAGCGCATACTTTGTGTTATCTCCTCTTGGAGCAAACACAGGCAGCTCAATATTTCACTGGATGTGTTGAAGACCAAGACCAACAAATGTGATGTGAAATGGTTTTTCTCCCATGTTGCGTTTAAGAGAAAACAGCAAATGCACGTTTTAGGCCAAAATGCTTTGAAAGCAATGGAAGCAACAAAAGCGCATACTTTGTGTTATCTCCACTTGTAGCAAACACAGACAGCTCAAAATTTCACTGGATGTGTTGAAGACCAATACCCACAAATGTGATGTGAAATGGTTTTTCTCCCATGTTGCGTTTAAGAGAAAACAGCAATTGCTCGTTTTAGGCCAAAATGTATTGAAAGCAATGGAAACAACAAAAGCGCATACTTTGTGTTATCTCCTCTTGTAGCAAACACAGGCAGCTCAAAATTTCACTGGATGTGTTGAAGACCAAGACCAACAAATGTGATGTGAAATGGTTTTTCTCCCATGTTGCGTTTAAGAGAAAACAGCAAATGCACGTTTTAGGCCAAAATGCATTGAAAGCAATGAAAACAACAAAAGCGCATACTTTGTGTTATCTCCTCTTGTAGCAAACACAGACAGCTCAAAATCTCACTGGATGTGTTGAAGACCAAGACCAACAAATGTGATGTGAAATGGTTTTTCTCCCATGTTGCGTTTAAGAGAAAACAGCAAATGCACGTTTAAGGCCAAAATGCATTGAAAGCAATGAAAACAACAAAAGCGCATACTTTGTGTTATCTCCTCTTGTAGCAAACACAGACAGCTCAAAATTGTACTGGATGTGTTGAAGACCAAGACCCACAAATGTGATGTGAAATGGTTTTTCTCCCATGTTGCGTTTAAGAGAATACAGCAATTGCTCGTTTTAGGCAAAAATGCATTGAAAGCAATGGAACCAACAAAAGCGCATACTTTGTGTTATCTCCTCTTGTAGCAAACACAGACAGCTCAAAATTTCACTGGATGTGTTGAAGACCAAGACCCACAAATGTGATGTGAAATGGTTTTTCTCCCATGTTGCGTTTAAGAGAAAACAGCAATTGCTCGTTTTAGGCAAAAATGCATTGAAAGCAATGGAACCAACAAAAGCGCATACTTTGTGTTATCTCCTCTTGTAGCAAACACAGACAGCTCAAAATTTCACTAGATGTGTTGAAGACCAAGACCCACAAATGTGATGTGAAATGTTTTTTCTCCCATGTTGCATTTAAGAGAAAACAGCAATTGCTCGTTTTAGGCAAAAATGCATTGAAAGCAATGGAACCAACAAAAGCGCATACTTTGTGTTATCTCCTCTTGTAGCAAACACAGACAGTTCAAAATTTCACTGGATGAGTTGAAGACCAAGACCCACAAATGTGATGTGAAATGGTTTTTCTCCCATGTTGCGTTTAAGAGAAAACAGCAAATGCACGTTTTAGGCCAAAATGCATTGAAAGCAATGGAAACAACAAAAGCGCATACATTGTGTTATCTTCTCTTGTAGCAAACACAGGCAGCTCAAAATTTCACTGGATGTGTTGAAGACCAAGACCAACAAATGTGATGTGAAATGGTTTTTCTCCCATGTTGCGTTTAAGAGAAAAGAGCAAATGCACGTTTTAGGCCAAAATGCTTTGAAAGCAATGGAAACAACAAAAGCGCATACTTTGTGTTATCTCCACTTGTAGCAAACACAGACAGCTCAAAATTTCACTGGATGTGTTGAAGACCAATACCAACAAATGTGATGTGAAATGGTTTTTCTCCCATGTTGCATTTAAGAGAAAACAGCAATTGCTCATTTTAGGCCAAAATGCATTGAAAGCAATGGAAACAACAAAAGTGCATACTTTGTGTTATCTCCTCTTGTAGCAAACACAGACAGCTCAAAATTTCACTGGATGTGTTGAAGACCAAGACCTACAAATGTGATGTGAAATGGTTTTTCTCCCATGTTGCGTTTAAGAGAAAACAGCAAATGCACGTTTTAGGCCAAAATGCATTGAAAGCAATGAAAACAACAAAAGCGCATACTTTGTGTTATCTCCTCTTGTAGCAAACACAGACAGCTCAAAATTTCACTGGATGTGTTGAAGACCAATACCCACAAATGTGATGTGAAATGTTTTTTCTCCCATGTTGCGTTAAAGAGAAAACAGCAATTGCTCGTTTTAGGCCAAAATGCATTGAAAGCAATGGAAACAACAAAAGCGCATACTTTGTGTTATCTCCTCTTGTAGCAAACACAGGCAGCTCAAAATTTCACTGGATGTGTTGAAGACCAAGACCAACAAATGTGATTAGAAATGGTTTTTCTCCCATGTTGCGTTTAAGAGAAAACAGCAAATGCACGTTTTAGGCCAAAATGCTTTGAAAGCAATGGAAACAACAAAAGCGCATACTTTGTGTTATCTCCTCTTGTAGCAAACACAGACAGCTCAAAATTTCACTGGATGTGTTGAAGACCAAGACCCACAAATGTGATGTGAAATGGTTTTCCTCCCATGTTGCGTTTAAGAGAAAACAGCAAATACACGTTTAAGGCCAAAATGCATTGAAAGCAATGAAAACAACAAAAGCGCATACTTTGTGTTATCTCTTCTTGTAGCAAACACAGACAGCTCAAAATTGTACTGGATGTGTTGAAGACCAAGACACACAAATGTGATGTGAAATGGTTTTTCTCCCATGTTGCGTTTAAGAGAATACAGCAATTGCTCGTTTTAGGCAAAAATGCATTGAAAGCAATGGAACCAACAAAAGCGCATACTTTGTGTTATCTCCTCTTGTAGCAAACACAGACAGCTCAAAATTTCACTGGATGTGTTGAAGACCAAGACCCACAAATGTGATGTGAAATGTTTTTTCTCCCATGTTGCGTTTAAGAGAAAACAGCAATTGCTCGTTTTAGGCAAAAATGCATTGAAAGCAATGGAACCAACAAAAGCGCATACTTTGTGTTATCTCCTCTTGTAGCAAACACAGACAGCTCAAAATTTCACTGGATGAGTTGAAGACCAAGACCCACAAATGTGATGTGAAATGGTTTTTCTCCCATGTTGCGTTTAAGAGAAAACAGCAAATGCACGTTTTAGGCCAAAATGCATTGAAAGCAATGGAAACAACAAAAGCGCATACTTTGAGTTATCTTCTCTTGTAGCAAACACAGGCAGCTCAAAATTTCACTGGATGTGTTGAAGACCAAGACCAACAAATGTGATGTGAAATGGTTTTTCTCCCATGTTGCGTTTAAGAGAAAACAGCAAATGCACGTTTTAGGCCAAAATGCTTTGAAAGCAATGGAAACAACAAAAGCGCATACTTTGTGTTATCTCCACTTGTAGCAAACACAGACAGCTCAAAATTTCACTGGATGTGTTGAAGACCAATACCCACAAATGTGATGTGAAATGGTTTTTCTCCCATGTTGCGTTTAAGAGAAAACAGCAAATGCACGTTTTAGGCCAAAATGCATTGAAAGCAATGGAAACAACAAAAGCGCATACTTTGTGTTATCTCCTCTTGTAGCAAACACAGGCAGCTCAAAATTTCACTGGATGTGTTGAAGACCAAGACCAACAAATGTGATTAGAAATGGTTTTTCTCCCATGTTGCGTTTAAGAGAAAACAGCAAATGCATGTTTTAGGCCAAAATGCTTTGAAAGCAATGGAAACAACAAAAGCGCATACTTTGTGTTATCTCCTCTTGTAGCAAACACAGACAGCTCAAAATTTCACTGGATGTGTTGAAGACCAAGACCCACAAATGTGATGTGAAATGGTTTTTCTCCCATGTTGCGTTTAAGAGAAAACAGCAAATGCACGTTTAAGGCCAAAATGCATTGAAAGCAATGAAAACAACAAAAGCGCATACTTTGTGTTATCTCTTCTTGTAGCAAACACAGACAGCTCAAAATTGTACTGGATGTGTTGAAGACCAAGACCCACAAATGTGATGTGAAATGGTTTTTCTCCCATGTTGCGTTTAAGAGAATACAGCAATTGCTCGTTTTAGGCAAAAATGCATTGAAAGCAATGGAACCAACAAAAGCGCATACTTTGTGTTATCTCCTCTTGTAGCAAACACAGACAGCTCAAAATTTCACTGGATGTGTTGAAGACCAAGACCCACAAATGTGATGTGAAATGTTTTTTCTCCCATGTTGCGTTTAAGAGAAAACAGCAATTGCTCATTTTAGGCAAAAATGCATTGAAAGCAATGGAACCAACAAAAGCGCATACTTTGTGTTATCTCCTCTTGTAGCAAACACAGACAGATCAAAATTTCACTGGATGAGTTGAAGACCAAGACCCACAAATGTGATGTGAAATGGTTTTTCTCCCATGTTGCGTTTAAGAGAAAACAGCAAATGCACGTTTTAGGCCAAAATGCATTGAAAGCAATGGAAACAACAAAAGCGCATACTTTGAGTTATCTTCTCTTGTAGCAAACACAGGCAGCTCAAAATTTCACTGGATGTGTTGAAGACCAAGACCAACAAATGTGATGTGAAATGGTTTTTCTCCCATGTTGCGTTTAAGAGAAAACAGCAAATGCACGTTTTAGGCCAAAATGCTTTGAAAGCAATGGAAACAACAAAAGCGCATACTTTGTGTTATCTCCACTTGTAGCAAACACAGACAGCTCAAAATTTCACTGGATGTGTTGAAGACCAATACCCACAAATGTGATGTGAAATGGTTTTTCTCCCATGTTGCGTTTAAGAGAAAACAGCAAATGCACGTTTTAGGCCAAAATGCATTGAAAGCAATGGAAACAACAAAAGCGCATACTTTGTGTTATCTCCTCTTGTAGCAAACACAGACAGCTCAAAATTTCACTGGATGTGTTGAAGACCAATACCCACAAATGTGATGTGAAATGGTTTTTCTCCCATGTTGCGTTTAAGAGAAAACAGCAATTGCTCATTTTAGGCCAAAATGCATTGAAAGCAATGGAAACAACAAAAGTGCATACTTTGTGTTATCTCCTCTTGTAGCAAACACAGACAGCTCAAAATTTCACTGGATGTGTTGAAGACCAAGACCAACAAATGTGATGTGAAATGGTTTTTCTCCCATGTTGCGTTTAAGAGAAAACAGCAAATGCACGTTTTAGGCCAAAATGCATTGAAAGCAATGGAAACAACAAAAGTGCATACGTTGTGTTATCTCCTCTTGTAGCAAACACAGACAGCTCAAAATTTCACTGGATGTGTTGAAGACCAAGACCAACAAATGTGATGTGAAATGGTTTTTCTCCCATGTTGCGTTTAAGAGAAAACAGCAAATGCACGTTTTTGGCCAAAATGCATTGAAAGCAATGGAAACAACAAAAGTGCATACTTTGTGTTATCTCCTCTTGTAGCAAACACAAGCAGCTCAAAATTTCACTGGATGTGTTGAAGACCAAGACCAACAAATGTGATGTGAAATGGTTTTTCTCCCATGTTGCGTTTAAGAGAAAACAGCAAATGCACGTTTTAGGCTAAAATGCAGTGAAAGCAATGGAAACAACAAAAGTGCATACGTTGTGTTATCTCCTCTTGTAGCAAACACAGACAGCTCAAAATTTCACTGGATGTGTTGAAGACCAAGACCAACAAATGTGATGTGAAATGGTTTTTCTCCCATGTTGCGTCTCCTCTTGTAGCAAACACAGGCAGCTCAAAATTTCACTGGATGTGTTGAAGACCAAGACCCACAAATGTGATGTGAAATGGTTTTTCTCCCATGTTGCATTTAAGAGAAAACAGCAAATGCACGTTTTAGGCCAAAATGCATTGAAAGCAATGGAAACAACAAAAGCGCATACTTTGTGTTATCTCCTCTTGTAGCAAACACAGGCAGCTCAAAATTTCACTGGATGTGTTGAAGACCAAGACCCACAAATGTGATGTGAAATGGTTTTTCTCCCATGTTGCGTTTAAGAGAAAACAGCAAATGCACGTTTTAGGCCAAAATGCATTGAAAGCAATGGAAACAACAAAAGCGCATACTTTGTGTTATCTCCTCTTGTAGCAAACACAGGCAGCTCAAAATTTCACTGGATGTGTTGAAGACCAATACCCACAAATGTGATGTGAAATGGTTTTTCTCCCATGTTGCGTTTAAGAGAAAACAGCAATTGCTCATTTTAGGCCAAAATGCATTGAAAGCAATGGAAACAACAAAAGCGCATACTTTGTGTTATCTCCTCTTGTAGCAAACACAGGCAGCTCAAAATTTCACTGGATGTGTTGAAGACCAAGACCAACAAATGTGATGTGAAATGGTTTTTCTCCCATGTTGCGTTTAAGAGAAAACAGCAAATGCACGTTTTAGGCCAAAATGCATTGAAAGCAATGAAAACAACAAAAGCGCATACTTTGTGTTATCTCCTCTTGTAGCAAACACAGACAGCTCAAAATTTCACTGGATGTGTTGAAGACCAAGACCAACAAATGTGATGTGAAATGGTTTTTCTCCCATGTTGCGTTTAAGAGAAAACAGCAAATGCACGTTTAAGGCCAAAATGCATTGAAAGCAATGAAAACAACAAAAGCGCATACTTTGTGTTATCTCCTCTTGTAGCAAACACAGACAGCTCAAAATTGTACTGGATGTGTTGAAGACCAAGACCCACAAATGTGATGTGAAATGGTTTTTCTCCCATGTTGCGTTTAAGAGAATACAGCAATTGCTCGTTTTAGGCAAAAATGCATTGAAAGCAATGGAACCAACAAAAGCGCATACTTTGTGTTATCTCCTCTTGTAGCAAACACAGACAGCTCAAAATTTCACTGGATGTGTTGAAGACCAAGACCCACAAACGTGATGTGAAATGGTTTTTCTCCCATGTTGTGTTTAAGAGAAAACAGCAATTGCACGTTTTAGGCCAAAATGCATTGAAAGCAATGGAAACAACAAAAGCGCATACTTTGTGTTATCTCCTGTTGTAGCAAACACAGACAGCTCAAAATTTCACTGGATGTGTTGAAGACCAAGACCAACAAATGTGATGTGAAATGGTTTTTCTCCCATGTTGCGTCTCCTCTTGTAGCAAACACAGGCAGCTCAAAATTGTACTGGATGTGTTGAAGCCCAAGACCCACAAATGTGATGTGAAATGGTTTTTCTCCCATGTTGCGTTTAAGAGAAAACAGCAAATGCACGTTTTAGGCCAAAATGCATTGAAAGCAATGGAAACAACAAAAGCGCATACTTTGTGTTATCTCCTCTTGTAGCAAACACAGGCAGCTCAAAATTTCACTGGATGTGTTGAAGACCAAGACCAACAAATGTGATGTGAAATGGTTTTTCTCCCATGTTGCGTTTAAGAGAAAACAGCAAATGCACGTTTTAGGCCAAAATGCATTGAAAGCAATGGAAACAACAAAAGTGCATACGTTGTGTTATCTCCTCTTGTAGCAAACACAGACAGTTCAAAATTTCACTGGATGTCTTGAAGACCAAGACCCACAAATGTGATGTGAAATGGTTTTTCTCCCATGTTGTGTTTAAGAGAAAACAGCAATTGCTCGTTTTAGGCAAAAATGCATTGAAAGCAATGGAACCAACAAAAGCGCATACTTTGTGTTATCTCCTCTTGTAGCAAACACAGACAGCTCAAAATTTCACTGGATGTGTTGAAGACCAAGACCCACAAATGTGATGTGAAATGGTTTTTCTCCCATGTTGCGTTTAAGAGAAAACAGCAATTGCACGTTTTAGGCCAAAATGCATTGAAAGCAATGGAAACAACAAAAGCGCATACTTTGTGTTATCTCCTCTTGTAGCAAACACAGGCAGCTCAAAATTTCACTGGATGTGTTGAAGACCAAGACCAACAAATGTGATGTGAAATGGTTTTTCTCCCATGTTGCGTTTAAGAGAAAACAGCAAATGCACGTTTTAGGCCAAAATGCATTGAAAGCAATGGAAACAACAAAAGTGCATACGTTGTGTTATCTCCTCTTGTAGCAAACACAGACAGCTCAAAATTTCACTGGATGTCTTGAAGACCAAGACCCACAAATGTGATGTGAAATGGTTTTTCTCCCATGTTGCGTTTAAGAGAAAACAGCAATTGCTCGTTTTAGGCCAAAATGCATTGAAAGCAATGGAACAACAAAAGCGCATACTTTGTGATATCTCCTCTTGTGGCAAACACAGGCAGCTCAGAATTTCACTGGATGTGTTGAAGACCAAGACCAACAAATGTGATGTGAAATGGTTTTTCTCCAATGTTGCGTTTAAGAGAAAACAGCAAATGCACGTTTTAGGCCAAAATGCATTGAAAGCAATGGAAACAACAAAAGCGCATACTTTGTGTTATCTCCTCTTGTAGCAAACACAGGCAGCTCAAAATTTCACTGGATGTGTTGAAGACCAAGACCAACAAATGTAATGTGAAATGGTTTTTCTCCCATGTTGCGTTTAAGAGAAAACAGCAAATGCACGTTTTAGGCCAAAATGCATTGAAAGCAATGGAAACAACAAAAGCGCATACTTTGTTTTATCTCCTCTTGTAGCAAACACAGGCAGCTCAAAATTTCACTGGATGTGTTGAAGACCAAGACCCACAAATGTGATGTGAAATGGTTTTTCTCCCATGTTGCATTTAAGAGAAAACAGCAAATGCACGTTTTAGGCCAAAATGCATTGAAAGCAATGGAAACAACAAAAACGCATACTTTGTGTTATCTCCTCTTGTAGCAAACACAGGCAGCTCAAAATTTCACTGGATGTGTTGAAGACCAAGACCCACAAATGTGATGTGAAATGGTTTTTCTCCCATGTTGCGTTTAAGAGAAAACAGCAAATGCACGTTTTAGGCCAAAATGCTTTGAAAGCAATGGAAGCAACAAAAGCGCATACTTTGTGTTATCTCCTCTTGTAGCAAACACAGACAGCTCAAAATTTCACTGGATGTTTTGAAGACCAAGACCCACAAATGTGATGTGAAATGGTTTTTCTCCCATGTTGCGTTTAAGAGAAAACAGCAATTGCTCGTTTTAGGCCAAAATGTATTGAAAGCAATGGAAACAACAAAAGCGCATACTTTGTGTTATCTCCTCTTGTAGCAAACACAGGCAGCTCAAAATTTCACTGGATGTGTTGAAGACCAAGACCAACAAATGTGATGTGAAATGGTTTTTCTCCCATGTTGCGTTTAAGAGAAAACAGCAAATGCACGTTTTAGGCCAAAATGCATTGAAAGCAATGAAAACAACAAAAGCGCATACTTTGTGTTATCTCCTCTTGTAGCAAACACAGACAGCTCAAAATCTCACTGGATGTGTTGAAGACCAAGACCAACAAATGTGATGTGAAATGGTTTTTCTCCCATGTTGCGTTTAAGAGAAAACAGCAAATGCACGTTTAAGGCCAAAATGCATTGAAAGCAATGAAAACAACAAAAGCGCATACTTTGTGTTATCTCCTCTTGTAGCAAACACAGACAGCTCAAAATTGTACTGGATGTGTTGAAGACCAAGACCCACAAATGTGATGTGAAATGGTTTTTCTCCCATGTTGCGTTTAAGAGAATACAGCAATTGCTCGTTTTAGGCAAAAATGCATTGAAAGCAATGGAACCAACAAAAGCGCATACTTTGTGTTATCTCCTCTTGTAGCAAACACAGACAGCTCAAAATTTCACTGGATGTGTTGAAGACCAAGACCCACAAATGTGATGTGAAATGGTTTTTCTCCCATGTTGCGTTTAAGAGAAAACAGCAATTGCTCGTTTTAGGCAAAAATGCATTGAAAGCAATGGAACCAACAAAAGCGCATACTTTGTGTTATCTCCTCTTGTAGCAAACACAGACAGCTCAAAATTTCACTAGATGTGTTGAAGACCAAGACCCACAAATGTGATGTGAAATGTTTTTTCTCCCATGTTGCATTTAAGAGAAAACAGCAATTGCTCGTTTTAGGCAAAAATGCATTGAAAGCAATGGAACCAACAAAAGCGCATACTTTGTGTTATCTCCTCTTGTAGCAAACACAGACAGTTCAAAATTTCACTGGATGAGTTGAAGACCAAGACCCACAAATGTGATGTGAAATGGTTTTTCTCCCATGTTGCGTTTAAGAGAAAACAGCAAATGCACGTTTTAGGCCAAAATGCATTGAAAGCAATGGAAACAACAAAAGCGCATACATTGTGTTATCTTCTCTTGTAGCAAACACAGGCAGCTCAAAATTTCACTGGATGTGTTGAAGACCAAGACCAACAAATGTGATGTGAAATGGTTTTTCTCCCATGTTGCGTTTAAGAGAAAACAGCAAATGCACGTTTTAGGCCAAAATGCTTTGAAAGCAATGGAAACAACAAAAGCGCATACTTTGTGTTATCTCCACTTGTAGCAAACACAGACAGCTCAAAATTTCACTGGATGTGTTGAAGACCAATACCAACAAATGTGATGTGAAATGGTTTTTCTCCCATGTTGCATTTAAGAGAAAACAGCAATTGCTCATTTTAGGCCAAAATGCATTGAAAGCAATGGAAACAACAAAAGTGCATACTTTGTGTTATCTCCTCTTGTAGCAAACACAGACAGCTCAAAATTTCACTGGATGTGTTGAAGACCAAGACCTACAAATGTGATGTGAAATGGTTTTTCTCCCATGTTGCGTTTAAGAGAAAACAGCAAATGCACGTTTTAGGCCAAAATGCATTGAAAGCAATGAAAACAACAAAAGCGCATACTTTGTGTTATCTCCTCTTGTAGCAAACACAGACAGCTCAAAATTTCACTGGATGTGTTGAAGACCAATACCCACAAATGTGATGTGAAATGTTTTTTCTCCCATGTTGCGTTAAAGAGAAAACAGCAATTGCTCGTTTTAGGCCAAAATGCATTGAAAGCAATGGAAACAACAAAAGCGCATACTTTGTGTTATCTCCTCTTGTAGCAAACACAGGCAGCTCAAAATTTCACTGGATGTGTTGAAGACCAAGACCAACAAATGTGATTAGAAATGGTTTTTCTCCCATGTTGCGTTTAAGAGAAAACAGCAAATGCACGTTTTAGGCCAAAATGCTTTGAAAGCAATGGAAACAACAAAAGCGCATACTTTGTGTTATCTCCTCTTGTAGCAAACACAGACAGCTCAAAATTTCACTGGATGTGTTGAAGACCAAGACCCACAAATGTGATGTGAAATGGTTTTCCTCCCATGTTGCGTTTAAGAGAAAACAGCAAATACACGTTTAAGGCCAAAATGCATTGAAAGCAATGAAAACAACAAAAGCGCATACTTTGTGTTATCTCTTCTTGTAGCAAACACAGACAGCTCAAAATTGTACTGGATGTGTTGAAGACCAAGACACACAAATGTGATGTGAAATGGTTTTTCTCCCATGTTGCGTTTAAGAGAATACAGCAATTGCTCGTTTTAGGCAAAAATGCATTGAAAGCAATGGAACCAACAAAAGCGCATACTTTGTGTTATCTCCTCTTGTAGCAAACACAGACAGCTCAAAATTTCACTGGATGTGTTGAAGACCAAGACCCACAAATGTGATGTGAAATGTTTTTTCTCCCATGTTGCGTTTAAGAGAAAACAGCAATTGCTCGTTTTAGGCAAAAATGCATTGAAAGCAATGGAACCAACAAAAGCGCATACTTTGTGTTATCTCCTCTTGTAGCAAACACAGACAGCTCAAAATTTCACTGGATGAGTTGAAGACCAAGACCCACAAATGTGATGTGAAATGGTTTTTCTCCCATGTTGCGTTTAAGAGAAAACAGCAAATGCACGTTTTAGGCCAAAATGCATTGAAAGCAATGGAAACAACAAAAGCGCATACTTTGAGTTATCTTCTCTTGTAGCAAACACAGGCAGCTCAAAATTTCACTGGATGAGTTGAAGACCAAGACCCACAAATGTGATGTGAAATGGTTTTTCTCCCATGTTGCGTTTAAGAGAAAACAGCAAATGCACGTTTTAGGCCAAAATGCATTGAAAGCAATGGAAACAACAAAAGCGCATACTTTGTGTTATCTCCACTTGTAGCAAACACAGACAGCTCAAAATTTCACTGGATGTGTTGAAGACCAATACCCACAAATGTGATGTGAAATGGTTTTTCTCCCATGTTGCGTTTAAGAGAAAACAGCAAATGCACGTTTTAGGCCAAAATGCTTTGAAAGCAATGGAAACAACAAAAGCGCATACTTTGTGTTATCTCCACTTGTAGCAAACACAGACAGCTCAAAATTCCACTGGATGTGTTGAAGACCAATACCCACAAATGTGATGTGAAATGGTTTTTCTCCCATGTTGCGTTTAAGAGAAAACAGCAAATGCACGTTTTAGGCCAAAATGCTTTGAAAGCAATGGAAACAACAAAAGCGCATACTTTGTGTTATCTCCTCTTGTAGCAAACACAGACAGCTCAAAATTTCACTGGATGTGTTGAAGACCAATACCCACAAATGTGATGTGAAATGTTTTTTCTCCCATGTTGCGTTAAAGAGAAAACAGCAATTGCTCGTTTTAGGCCAAAATGCATTGAAAGCAATGGAAACAACAAAAGCGCATACTTTGTGTTATCTCCTCTTGTAGCAAACACAGGCAGCTCAAAATTTCACTGGATGTGTTGAAGACCAAGACCAACAAATGTGATTAGAAATGGTTTTTCTCCCATGTTGCGTTTAAGAGAAAACAGCAAATGCACGTTTTAGGCCAAAATGCTTTGAAAGCAATGGAAACAACAAAAGCGCATACTTTGTGTTATCTCCTCTTGTAGCAAACACAGACAGCTCAAAATTTCACTGGATGTGTTGAAGACCAAGACCCACAAATGTGATGTGAAATGGTTTTCCTCCCATGTTGCGTTTAAGAGAAAACAGCAAATACACGTTTAAGGCCAAAATGCATTGAAAGCAATGAAAACAACAAAAGCGCATACTTTGTGTTATCTCTTCTTGTAGCAAACACAGACAGCTCAAAATTGTACTGGATGTGTTGAAGACCAAGACACACAAATGTGATGTGAAATGGTTTTTCTCCCATGTTGCGTTTAAGAGAATACAGCAATTGCTCGTTTTAGGCAAAAATGCATTGAAAGCAATGGAACCAACAAAAGCGCATACTTTGTGTTATCTCCTCTTGTAGCAAACACAGACAGCTCAAAATTTCACTGGATGTGTTGAAGACCAAGACCCACAAATGTGATGTGAAATGTTTTTTCTCCCATGTTGCGTTTAAGAGAAAACAGCAATTGCTCGTTTTAGGCAAAAATGCATTGAAAGCAATGGAACCAACAAAAGCGCATACTTTGTGTTATCTCCTCTTGTAGCAAACACAGACAGCTCAAAATTTCACTGGATGAGTTGAAGACCAAGACCCACAAATGTGATGTGAAATGGTTTTTCTCCCATGTTGCGTTTAAGAGAAAACAGCAAATGCACGTTTTAGGCCAAAATGCATTGAAAGCAATGGAAACAACAAAAGCGCATACTTTGTGTTATCTCCACTTGTAGCAAACACAGACAGCTCAAAATTTCACTGGATGTGTTGAAGACCAATACCCACAAATGTGATGTGAAATGGTTTTTCTCCCATGTTGCGTTTAAGAGAAAACAGCAAATGCACGTTTTAGGCCAAAATGCTTTGAAAGCAATGGAAACAACAAAAGCGCATACTTTGTGTTATCTCCACTTGTAGCAAACACAGACAGCTCAAAATTTCACTGGATGTGTTGAAGACCAATACCCACAAATGTGATGTGAAATGGTTTTTCTCCCATGTTGCGTTTAAGAGAAAACAGCAAATGCACGTTTTAGGCCAAAATGCATTGAAAGCAATGGAAACAACAAAAGCGCATACTTTGTGTTATCTCCTCTTGTAGCAAACACAGGCAGCTCAAAATTTCACTGGATGTGTTGAAGACCAAGACCAACAAATGTGATGTGAAATGTTTTTTCTCCCATGTTGCGTTTAAGAGAAAACAGCAATTGCTCGTTTTAGGCAAAAATGCATTGAAAGCAATGGAACCAACAAAAGCGCATACTTTGTGTTATCTCCTCTTGTAGCAAACACAGACAGCTCAAAATTTCACTGGATGAGTTGAAGACCAAGACCCACAAATGTGATGTGAAATGGTTTTTCTCCCATGTTGCGTTTAAGAGAAAACAGCAAATGCACGTTTTAGGCCAAAATGCATTGAAAGCAATGGAAACAACAAAAGCGCATACTTTGAGTTATCTTCTCTTGTAGCAAACACAGGCAGCTCAAAATTTCACTGGATGAGTTGAAGACCAAGACCCACAAATGTGATGTGAAATGGTTTTTCTCCCATGTTGCGTTTAAGAGAAAACAGCAAATGCACGTTTTAGGCCAAAATGCATTGAAAGCAATGGAAACAACAAAAGCGCATACTTTGTGTTATCTCCACTTGTAGCAAACACAGACAGCTCAAAATTTCACTGGATGTGTTGAAGACCAATACCCACAAATGTGATGTGAAATGGTTTTTCTCCCATGTTGCGTTTAAGAGAAAACAGCAAATGCACGTTTTAGGCCAAAATGCTTTGAAAGCAATGGAAACAACAAAAGCGCATACTTTGTGTTATCTCCACTTGTAGCAAACACAGACAGCTCAAAATTCCACTGGATGTGTTGAAGACCAATACCCACAAATGTGATGTGAAATGGTTTTTCTCCCATGTTGCGTTTAAGAGAAAACAGCAAATGCACGTTTTAGGCCAAAATGCTTTGAAAGCAATGGAAACAACAAAAGCGCATACTTTGTGTTATCTCCACTTGTAGCAAACACAGACAGCTCAAAATTTCACTGGATGTGTTGAAGACCAATACCCACAAATGTGATGTGAAATGGTTTTTCTCCCATGTTGCGTTTAAGAGAATACAGCAATTGCTCGTTTTAGGCAAAAATGCATTGAAAGCAATGGAACCAACAAAAGCGCATACTTTGTGTTATCTCCTCTTGTAGCAAACACAGACAGCTCAAAATTTCACTGGATGTGTTGAAGACCAAGACCCACAAATGTGATGTGAAATGTTTTTTCTCCCATGTTGCGTTTAAGAGAAAACAGCAATTGCTCGTTTTAGGCAAAAATGCATTGAAAGCAATGGAACCAACAAAAGCGCATACTTTGTGTTATCTCCTCTTGTAGCAAACACAGACAGCTCAAAATTTCACTGGATGAGTTGAAGACCAAGACCCACAAATGTGATGTGAAATGGTTTTTCTCCCATGTTGCGTTTAAGAGAAAACAGCAAATGCACGTTTTAGGCCAAAATGCATTGAAAGCAATGGAAACAACAAAAGCGCATACTTTGAGTTATCTTCTCTTGTAGCAAACACAGGCAGCTCAAAATTTCACTGGATGTGTTGAAGACCAAGACCAACAAATGTGATGTGAAATGGTTTTTCTCCCATGTTGCGTTTAAGAGAAAACAGCAAATGCACGTTTTAGGCCAAAATGCTTTGAAAGCAATGGAAACAACAAAAGCGCATACTTTGTGTTATCTCCACTTGTAGCAAACACAGACAGCTCAAAATTTCACTGGATGTGTTGAAGACCAATACCCACAAATGTGATGTGAAATGGTTTTTCTCCCATGTTGCGTTTAAGAGAAAACAGCAAATGCACGTTTTAGGCCAAAATGCATTGAAAGCAATGGAAACAACAAAAGCGCATACTTTGTGTTATCTCCTCTTGTAGCAAACACAGGCAGCTCAAAATTTCACTGGATGTGTTGAAGACCAAGACCAACAAATGTGATTAGAAATGGTTTTTCTCCCATGTTGCGTTTAAGAGAAAACAGCAAATGCACGTTTTAGGCCAAAATGCTTTGAAAGCAATGGAAACAACAAAAGCGCATACTTTGTGTTATCTCCTCTTGTAGCAAACACAGACAGCTCAAAATTTCACTGGATGTGTTGAAGACCAAGACCCACAAATGTGATGTGAAATGGTTTTTCTCCCATGTTGCGTTTAAGAGAAAACAGCAAATGCACGTTTAAGGCCAAAATGCATTGAAAGCAATGAAAACAACAAAAGCGCATACTTTGTGTTATCTCTTCTTGTAGCAAACACAGACAGCTCAAAATTGTACTGGATGTGTTGAAGACCAAGACCCACAAATGTGATGTGAAATGGTTTTTCTCCCATGTTGCGTTTAAGAGAATACAGCAATTGCTCGTTTTAGGCAAAAATGCATTGAAAGCAATGGAACCAACAAAAGCGCATACTTTGTGTTATCTCCTCTTGTAGCAAACACAGACAGCTCAAAATTTCACTGGATGTGTTGAAGACCAAGACCCACAAATGTGATGTGAAATGTTTTTTCTCCCATGTTGCGTTTAAGAGAAAACAGCAATTGCTCGTTTTAGGCAAAAATGCATTGAAAGCAATGGAACCAACAAAAGCGCATACTTTGTGTTATCTCCTCTTGTAGCAAACACAGACAGATCAAAATTTCACTGGATGAGTTGAAGACCAAGACCCACAAATGTGATGTGAAATGGTTTTTCTCCCATGTTGCGTTTAAGAGAAAACAGCAAATGCACGTTTTAGGCCAAAATGCTTTGAAAGCAATGGAAACAACAAAAGCGCATACTTTGTGTTATCTCCACTTGTAGCAAACACAGACAGCTCAAAATTTCACTGGATGTGTTGAAGACCAATACCCACAAATGTGATGTGAAATGGTTTTTCTCCCATGTTACGTTTAAGAGAAAACAGCAATTGCTCATTTTAGGCCAAAATGCATTGAAAGCAATGGAAACAACAAAAGTGCATACTTTGTGTTATCTCCTCTTGTAGCAAACACAGACAGCTCAAAATTTCACTGGATGTGTTGAAGACCAAGACCAACAAATGTGATGTGAAATGGTTTTTCTCCCATGTTGCATTTAAGAGAAAACAGCAAATGCACGTTTTAGGCCAAAATGCATTGAAAGCAATGGAAACAACAAAAGTGCATACGTTGTGTTATCTCCTCTTGTAGCAAACACAGACAGCTCAAAATTTCACTGGATGTGTTGAAGACCAAGACCAACAAATGTGATGTGAAATGGTTTTTCTCCCATGTTGCGTTTAAGAGAAAACAGCAAATGCACGTTTTTGGCCAAAATGCATTGAAAGCAATGGAAACAACAAAAGTGCATACTTTGTGTTATCTCCTCTTGTAGCAAACACAAGCAGCTCAAAATTTCACTGGATGTGTTGAAGACCAAGACCAACAAATGTGATGTGAAATGGTTTTTCTCCCATGTTGCGTTTAAGAGAAAACAGCAAATGCACGTTTTAGGCTAAAATGCATTGAAAGCAATGGAAACAACAAAAGTGCATACGTTGTGTTATCTCCTCTTGTAGCAAACACAGACAGCTCAAAATTTCACTGGATGTGTTGAAGACCAAGACCAACAAATGTGATGTGAAATGGTTTTTCTCCCATGTTGCGTCTCCTCTTGTAGCAAACACAGGCAGCTCAAAATTTCACTGGATGTGTTGAAGACCAAGACCCACAAATGTGATGTGAAATGGTTTTTCTCCCATGTTGCATTTAAGAGAAAACAGCAAATGCACGTTTTAGGCCAAAATGCATTGAAAGCAATGGAAACAACAAAAGCGCATACTTTGTGTTATCTCCTCTTGTAGCAAACACAGGCAGCTCAAAATTTCACTGGATGTGTTGAAGACCAAGACCCACAAATGTGATGTGAAATGGTTTTTCTCCCATGTTGCGTTTAAGAGAAAACAGCAAATGCACGTTTTAGGCCAAAATGCATTGAAAGCAATGGAAACAACAAAAGCGCATACTTTGTGTTATCTCCTCTTGTAGCAAACACAGGCAGCTCAAAATTTCACTGGATGTGTTGAAGACCAAGACCAACAAATGTGATGTGAAATGGTTTTTCTCCCATGTTGCGTTTAAGAGAAAACAGCAAATGCACGTTTTAGGCCAAAATGCTTTGAAAGCAATGGAAGCAACAAAAGCGCATACTTTGTGTTATCTCCACTTGTAGCAAACACAGACAGCTCAAAATTTCACTGGATGTGTTGAAGACCAATACCCACAAATGTGATGTGAAATGGTTTTTCTCCCATGTTGCGTTTAAGAGAAAACAGCAATTGCTCATTTTAGGCCAAAATGCATTGAAAGCAATGAAAACAACAAAAGCGCATACTTTGTGTTATCTCCTCTTGTAGCAAACACAGACAGCTCAAAATTTCACTGGATGTGTTGAAGACCAAGACCAACAAATGTGATGTGAAATGGTTTTTCTCCCATGTTGCGTTTAAGAGAAAACAGCAAATGCACGTTTAAGGCCAAAATGCATTGAAAGCAATGAAAACAACAAAAGCGCATACTTTGTGTTATCTCCTCTTGTAGCAAACACAGACAGCTCAAAATTGTACTGGATGTGTTGAAGACCAAGACCCACAAATGTGATGTGAAATGGTTTTTCTCCCATGTTGCGTTTAAGAGAATACAGCAATTGCTCGTTTTAGGCAAAAATGCATTGAAAGCAATGGAACCAACAAAAGCGCATACTTTGTGTTATCTCCTCTTGTAGCAAACACAGACAGCTCAAAATTTCACTGGATGTGTTGAAGACCAAGACCCACAAACGTGATGTGAAATGGTTTTTCTCCCATGTTGTGTTTAAGAGAAAACAGCAATTGCACGTTTTAGGCCAAAATGCATTGAAAGCAATGGAAACAACAAAAGCGCATACTTTGTGTTATCTCCTGTTGTAGCAAACACAGACAGCTCAAAATTTCACTGGATGTGTTGAAGACCAAGACCAACAAATGTGATGTGAAATGGTTTTTCTCCCATGTTGCGTCTCCTCTTGTAGCAAACACAGGCAGCTCAAAATTGTACTGGATGTGTTGAAGCCCAAGACCCACAAATGTGATGTGAAATGGTTTTTCTCCCATGTTGCGTTTAAGAGAAAACAGCAAATGCACGTTTTAGGCCAAAATGCATTGAAAGCAATGGAAACAACAAAAGTGCATACTTTGTGTTATCTCCTCTTGTAGCAAACACAGACAGTTCAAAATTTCACTGGATGTGTTGAAGACCAAGACCAACAAATGTGATGTGAAATGGTTTTTCTCCCATGTTGCGTTTAAGAGAAAACAGCAAATGCACGTTTTAGGCCAAAATGCATTGAAAGCAAT
The DNA here is from genome assembly GCA_031769625.1 of Taudactylus pleione. Classification (NCBI taxonomy): domain Eukaryota; kingdom Metazoa; phylum Chordata; class Amphibia; order Anura; family Myobatrachidae; genus Taudactylus; species Taudactylus pleione. The sequence goes on from JAUIMM010003045.1 coordinate 28,838, forward strand.
GGAAACAACAAAAGTGCATACTTTGTGTTATCTCCTCTTGTAGCAAACACAGACAGTTCAAAATTTCACTGGATGTCTTGAAGACCAAGACCCACAAATGTGATGTGAAATGGTTTTTCTCCCATGTTGTGTTTAAGAGAAAACAGCAATTGCTCGTTTTAGGCAAAAATGCATTGAAAGCAATGGAACCAACAAAAGCGC